>JAGVVM010001586.1:0-22567 GCA_019149425.1 Psidium friedrichsthalianum
AATCCTCCACCTGTCCTATATTACACGTGACCCGCGCCGAGCTGCACCCCTTCGTGACCCCCCCAGTCGCCGCCGCCGTGAGCCGGCTGTTGTCTACCCTCATTGCGATTCTCTTGTTCTATAACTTTGTTTAGACACCCCCCAAACAAACAGGTAGAAAGACAAAAAAATTAAAATTAAAAAAATAACAGTTATTACAACTCATTTAAAAATATTAGGTAACTCATTTATGATCTACTTTAACAATATTTTAAAACTTAAGGCTACACATTTATATCCACACTTTGTCCCATAAATATTGTGTTAAATTATGAGTCTGGATCATGGTTTTGCCATCTCTAAGAGCACGGAGAAAAATGCATTTCACCATCTCGCCATTATTTCAGTCTCGCAAAGTTGAGTAACACAGTCAGCCAAAAGAAAACATGGGCTGGAAGAACAGACTTAGGACAGGCCGACAGTTTTACAAATTGGGCTTTCTTGTGACTCCTCACCGTCCTGAAATGAGTTACTCATCATGGGCTTGTGACGAGACAAGTCCCCCCCGACTCATATTTATCGCAACATATATGGGGGACGCAAGACTCCTTTTGCTGCAACCAACACAAATTAATTTTTTACATTTAGGTAACTGTCTCCATCAATAGGATATCTATTGCACTTTTTCTTGCTATTTTAATATTGACCTATGCATGTTTGAAAAACGGTGGAAGTAATATCCTTGGAGGATAATCTCCTCTAGGTGACTAATTGCTTTCACATTGACGATAAATCTAGCGGCAAGTCAATTTGTTCTCTTCTGTGTCGCATAACTGAATCATACAATCGTTCGGAGAAGGAAATAATCGTGCCTCGAGAGTCAATCCTTTCACAGCAGCTTCAAGCAACTACGAAGTGCTTGCCTATCCACCGTTGATTTTCCTGTTGTTTTATTATTGTTGAAAGAATCATTTGAGGTGTTTGAAACGTCAAAGTCCATTAAAATCGTAGGATTTCAGTTTAATGAGTGAAAATGAATCTGCAAAGTTTTTAGGGGTTGTTGGCATAATAGTTTATCGGTTGGCTATGAAAGGAAGAACGTGTTGTGGGTCCACGAAATTTTGAAGGAGTAGACTCCACAACAATTTCTAATTTTGTTATTTGCTTTTTTGTAACTCAAACATGCTGTTAATTAAGGACAACCAAATAATCATTTCTAAAAAAGATTTTTCAGGTGATGACCATTGAGTCATAACAGGTGATTATTTACCTTTTGATCCCGAAAGTTGTTATCTTATCTAATGTGTGTCTTGAGGCCGATGACATTGCAAACTCCTCCATTTATGGTCTCGTAAACATCACCAATGCCTCGGCGATATTTTTCCTATGCGATGTGTGGCTCGTTTTCGCCCCCTTTAACACTTTGGAGCCTGTCAGGAGCCGCCCTTTGTTGTACAACGCCTCATCCAAGCGATCACTCCACGCCCTTGTCGAATTGGCTTCACGCTTATTCGTCCTTGAATCCGATATTGCATGTGGCAACCTAAGCCGATCAAATTGGCGAAGATTAGAAAAGGGTGCTTAGATTTAGTAACCTTTGGGTCGTCACTATTGCTACACGCATGCCGCACGTTCGTGTATAGTGAAAACCGTGAGATGCATACTCCATCGCTACATTACGTATATGCCGACGAGTTATGCATGTCATGCATGTATCATCGCCGCACTGCGATAAGCTCCTAAATAAGATCATTAGGGACGGGAAAAAATTGAAAAAATGGTTGCAGATAGAAAATCAAAGCATCTTGTAGTCAATGCTATCGATTCCAAAATCCGACTCTCTATATCATAGAGCACTATGGTTTAGAGAATTATAAATCCATGACAATATAATAACTTAATTTTGTCCTCAAGTGCGTGGCGCACCAATTCGCCGGAGCCCCCACCACACAACCTGGCCTTAATTTTTTAATCCCCTTTTGGTTTTTTTTTTTTTTTGGCTTTTTCATGAGTACCATGCAATGCCTGTATTTTCGAAACTATCATTCAATGCATAGATAATATGTCAATGGTAGAAGATGGTCCGACGAAAGCTCCATTTATTTTCAATTTTCATAATCTACATGTGTATAGGCGTGAAGACCTGGGCATCAGAAGGCCCGGCATGAACCGCCACGGGAGCCTTCGCGAACCGCTTAAGCTTAGGCCTTTGATCCGTGGAGGTGACCCTAACACACCTCAATTTACGTGTTGCTGTTGGGATTTGAAATAGGCGACGGAGTTCATGTGCTGGAAATCTCTCAACGCTCTAATCGACCGTGCCAATCCTGGGTTATAGGCTTGATTAGCATACTACGAGCCCTATTTTTATTTTCTTCTGAACAAACTAAAAAAAGAAAAAGAAAAAAAACGGAAGAAAGCAAGAAAAAACAAACAAACCATCTCTTTCTGATGTTGCCACTCGGATCCATCATTTCCATCTCGTTACCAACAACTCCATATTTTGATAGGTCGATTTGGGGTCCCCGGTCATCCACCACACGGTTCAAGCTTCATAAACTATGCACAAGATTAATATATGCAAATAACATTATAATTTCTCATGACATAAGAAAACTTGAAGTAGTATCCAACCTCATGAGGTATAGGATTAGGTATGGGGAGAAAATTGCTCCTCCTCTTCCCCCCCCTCCCTCTCTCTCTCTCTCTCTCCACTTAGAAGAAATTGGGTCACGCACCATGTTTTTCTAATTTGCGTAGACAACAATGATCAACGGGTCACGCACCAGGTTTTCTAATTTGCTTTGACAACAATGACCACCTTTTTCACACTACATCGGCCATAATTACATGATAAAAGGTCTAATTAGATTAGTTGATGCAGTCCATTAAGTCATCGACGTGCCAAAATTAGTTTTGATTAGGACATATTTGTAGATTAATTGCTGTAAGAGTTGTTGCTTTGCAAGGGACTATGAATGGCTTGCAGGGAAGGAACATATATACTCTAACTATTCTCTGCGAGTTAAATTTGAATCATTTGAATTTGATGGTTTCATAATCAACACGCACCAAGAGAAAAAAAAAAAAAAGCAAAGATGCCTCCGAATAACGCAGATTTTATGACATGGACTTAAAAGGACACAAATGCAAAGGCCCGACTACCTGAAGTTTTATTGAACAATATTTGAACCCTATGGACTAGTTAAATCTAGGATCAGGACTCAATCTTCTGCAAGTCACCCCACCCCAGGGCAGTCTGCACGTAATTTGTGAGATTGGAAGAGGCGACTGTCAATTCTTGAGCTATGAATCCCACTTCCAATCAACTGTGCCAACTTTAACAGGTTGTAAACCTTGGGTTTCTCTCCAGTTTTTCCCATTTTCTCATCAGATTGAATTGGTGTCGAATCAACATAGGACCATGTCACGATCAACAAACCTCACTTACAGAGAGAAACACATGATGCCTCCAAAACACACAAAAAGTTAGTTGAAATAGTTAAATTGTACAACCAATCGAGAGAGGAAGGAAAGATCTATGTGACGTCCGACTTGTGATTCATATTCTGGAAGAAGGCATCCCCGACAACAATTTATTCCTATTTTTTTTATTTTTTATGCGAAAATGATTCCTACATATACAATGAGAACAGTTAAGTCTTGTCACTTGCTTAATATTCTTAAAATACGAGAGAAGTCAATCCCACTCGAACATTTCTTGTTCGTTGGGGACAAACCTTGTTAAAGGTTCTTTTGACCCTAAAAAAAAGCATCCTACGTGCACTCATTATTTAATTGCTATTTAGGGTTAAAGCTTAACACGTAAAGAAGATCCTTTTCCCTTTCTTGGCATGCAAGATCTTATCAACATTTATTAATTCACTCTAGCTTTCCAATAAACTGAAGAATCAGTATTACGAATTAGAAGGATTTCTGAGTTCATGATAATGGTTTCGAGTTTCAATGAGGCTAATCTAGAAGTACGCATAACAATTGTCTAGCCTTTTATGTCAATTTGGATCTTATAGGAGTTTCAAGAAACTTTTTGAATTTTTTTGAAAATAGATGATTCTTTGTCTTCTTCTTCCGTTCTGTGGATAATTTGGATACTAAAGAAAACTGAACCAAGATTTCTCTCTCCTTATCATCAATTGAATCGCTGTTCACGACCTAGGATTCCATCCCACACATGTTTCAGAAAGTACGAGGTGATTTGATTGATGATAAATGAAAATATAGACAGTGTTTCTTTTTTTTTTTTTGGTCGAAAAGAAACTTTTCATTTCATATGGAAAAGAGGTACATAACTTGAAATAGAGATGCAAATCACACAAAATAAGTAAATCTAAAAAGTGAATCAATTTAATATAGTCCACAAAAAGTCATTCATTCCACAAAAACGAATCTATCAAAACATCACAACACTACCGACAGCCGATCGCCGAATCTCGTATCATCATCAATGATGAGCATACGCCAAGAAATTTCTATCTAATAGTTACTGCTTTGCCAAAAGACAATGCGCGCCTAGATTCATCATCTCCAACACTATCATTGTACAGAGACCACAACTCCAATAGGTTGAAAAAGCATAGAAAACGTCTTATGAATCCCAAATCTATATCTAGATTGTGATAGAAGAATCCTCAAATCTAAATATAGCTCTAAATCGAGAAAGACTGCAAAGAAAATATCAGCTGATCACAAAATCACTTTCAGATAAACTGATTGTCGAAGGTAGTAGTAAAGGAGTCTCGAAGACTCATAGAACGCTTGACAATTTGGAGCAAGCACTCAGAGTCAAAGTAAACAAGCAGTTCGGAGAAAGCAGATTTTTTCGAGGCGCTCGTGCATTGATCTTCGAGGCTTGTGGATGTCAATCTCATCGTCTACGAATCGACAAGGAAGTCTAAAGACAGTAGGATAAAGACACAAAGAGAGGGAGAGGGAGAAGGGAGGGAGGCAAAGAGAAACCCTAGTAGAGGGAGAAGACAAATCTTCGATGGGGCAACAGACTTCAAAATGGAGGATTTTTAATATTTCCAGCGCTCAATTGGGGCATCCAACATGCCATGAAAAACAAAAGTGTTGCGTGCTAACATTTACAACTAGATCATTCTACATCGACCTTCATATATGACATGTTGTGATTTAGATATCACTTTTATAGGATTACCGACTTTCCATAGCTCCTATAACTACAAGTAGTTGATTAACGGAGTAACCACTCTTGATTATAGGTTTGACCGGTCCCCTATTCACAGTAGGGGTAATTCCGAAAGACCTCCAGTTTTGAGGGACGCTTCGATTTTCAAAGTCGAAATTTAGTTTAGAGTTAATCAGTGAAGCATCTGGAAATTTTTTTCTTTATCTCATGTAGCATAGTGTCCGGCACAATATATGCTCAAATTACCTCAATTTCTTAGTAACTACTAGGTGTTTCTATAGCCCGAAAGTTGACTAGAGTAGGTAAAAGAGTTAAATATGTTGTTTGGTGGATGGAATCTCATTAGAATAAGAGCTCAAATTTCCGTATAATTCGGCAACAATTTACATCCTTGGACTCATTGCCTCGACTACTTTAGTGGTTCAGATTGAATTAAAGAGATTTTGTCTGATTTCTTTTGAACAAACAAAAGAAGATTAGATAGGAGACAGAAGAAAAAGTGTAATGCCTTAATTTAAGAATACATTGCAGAAATTCGAAAGTTCTCCAATGAATATGAGAATAAACTTTTTAAGTTATGTGTCTCGGGAAAAATAAGGTTAAGAAAAAAGGTGATTAATGTATTTACTTTTTCAATTGAACTTGACGAAACCCCATCATGAACGGCTAGAGGACAATCATTTAGAGTCGGTTTGATGATCTCATTAAGTGTTGAAGATTAAAGGGATAGTTTTGTTCCTCTTTTTTTTTTTTTAATCTTTGTAACTAGTTTCAATTTGCAGGCGGGGTTCTTCAATCTGTTCAATTAAGTCCTTTTTAACTTCCATGATTGCTCAATCGGGCCCTTTTTTTTTTTTTTATATTAACACACAATCTTGTTGATGCAATAGAACAAATTTTAACAACGAAAAAATAAATTTCATATTTTTTTAATAAAAAAATGACAAAAAGAATCTGAAATAAAATAAATGGTTTTGAGCGAGGAAAGGAGATGGTAGGGGTATCTACCACCGACGAGGTTCTATTATTAGAGTCGAGCTCAAGTATTAGAGAATTCAATATTCACGAATTCTAAGTATGTGAGTTGCGTACTCGTCCAGCTTATCACTGTATTTGCTGGGACAATTATCCGATCAATTGTAAAGCTATTGTACGGATGCCAATTCCATATAAACTTTTCAATTTTACAAATTTAATCCTAAACCTTTGCACGGAATTTCAATATAATCCATCCAGTCAATTTTTGCTAGAAATCGCCGACGTGGTGGTCTAGTCATCGTTGGCCATCCTACGTGACATACCAATACATCACCAACTTTCCGAAGAAACTTGCCCGAAAGGATTGCATTGAAATTTCCGAGCAATTTTCTATAATTAAATTGACAGGACTGATGAATTTAGGAAACTTGCCCGAAAGGATTGCATTGAAATTTCCGGGCAAATTTTTATATAATATAATTGACAGGACTGATGAATTTAGGACTCATGCGTGCAATAGATCGCGTAATGTACATTGTATTTGCTCAACTGCACCCTTAGCGGCAAGCAACGATGGTCATCGGGGGACGGTAAGGCAGAGAAAAAGAGGAGAGAGAGGACCATATATTGTTTTTTTTTTCTCCACTTTGTAAAATTTGTAGTGTAAAATTTGGCCTCACTAAACCATATCCTTATTTACATTGGTATAGTGTCATTTGGAATTGAATCATACTCATCTGAACTATTCATGTTCAGAATTACCAGTAATCCTTTCCTTTATATTTAAAAGCTAAAGAATTGCTTTTGATGAAAGATATTTCGTTGCGGGAGTAATTCCGGCGAAACAAAATGACAATCTGTCCATGCTTAATCAAGTCTAAATCATCCGACAAAAATTAAACTCGTATTCTAGAAAAAAAGAAAGGTGAAGTCCACTCTGCCATTTGCTATACCCTTCCCATGTTTCCAATCGACGATATCTATCTTTGCTGTGTTCCCACATGCGCCATTAACCATAGAGGCCAACTTTTTTTTATCCTCACCCTCAGAAGCACAGCGAATTTGATTAGTAGACGAGGGCATCGACGTAAGGGCTTGGGCTAGCTCAGATCTAAGAGCGGCCATCGCTTGCGGTCGCGTAAACTCGGTGTCGCCTCATCTCGTCTCCGATCCGCACCTTGCCTTGAGTTGCTTGGAGTCGGGAGGCCTCGGTGACCGGTTGTAAGGCCAAGTTTGGCCCCAGTGGTCGAGGGCGCATGTGGGAACACGGCAAATATAGATATCGTCGATTGGAAACATGAGATGGGTATAGCGAATGTCAAAGTGGACTTCACTTTCTTGAGTACAAATTTAACTTTTTTTGGAAGAGACGTGGTGAATAAGAGCAATATACTCATGGTTTAGACTTGATCAAGCATGGACAGATTGTCATATTGTTTTGCTGGAATTACTCTCGTGATGAAATATCTTTTATTGAAAAATAGTTCTTCCTCCTTCAAATATAATGGAAAGAATTCTGTGATAATTCCACACAAGAATAGTTCAGATGAGTATGATTCAGTTCTAAATGAAACTATACGAACATAAATATGGATATGGTATCTTCCGATCATGCATTTGATTGGTCAGTTATCAGTCGTAGATACCACCCATGTAGAAAGTTAATCAAAATTACATGCAAGTGACGTCCATGTTTATAACCCATCAATTAGAGGCACATAAATTGGAGACATTCTCCGATGAAAGATAGAAGAAAATACGGCCTTATGATGTAATTCTCGAGAGAAGTCCGGACAAGTTGAACAAAAGGAAAATGACAATAAGATTTTTGCCAGCAGCTCTCGTTTTATGACAGAAAACTCAGGATCACATTGATACAAAAGATGATTATGTCCACAAATTATGTACACGATGTGTATGTATGGATTGCACGAGGCCTACATGCAAATCCAACGCACGTCCGTACGTGCTCGTATATCGTATA
Source organism: Psidium friedrichsthalianum (assembly GCA_019149425.1). NCBI lineage: Eukaryota > Viridiplantae > Streptophyta > Magnoliopsida > Myrtales > Myrtaceae > Psidium > Psidium friedrichsthalianum. The sequence continues at coordinate 8,112 of JAGVVM010001586.1, forward strand.
TGCTGATACAGAGTGTGATTCACACAAGCCCTAAAGCACAAGAACCATATTAATGTAACAACTCGGGGTCTTTATAGTAACAAAGAAAAGTACTCACGGATATAATCACTCAAGCACGCTTTTATAGTCAAATTTTGTAAGAGCGACCATCGATTCTCAATGCAGTGCCGGATCTTCGAAGAAAAACTCGCCCCACGATGAAGAAGATGAAGAAGCAGAGCCTCCGGAAGCGCCGCTTTTGGCGTCCCCACGGTTATGGACCACGGACGCTTCAGTCAAAGATGGAAGAAGAAACAGATCGAGATCGTTGTAGTCGCACCATAGAGCGGAGGCCGTGGAGCCTAGACAATGATCGACCCCGTTGACCATGGAGAGACATTGACTCGTCGTCGTCCTGTCGACATGGTTATTCAACGAGGTTTGGAAGCTGAAAGGGACTAGCGGTGATGGGTTTATCGAATTATTGGACATTAAATGATGATGAACGGCGAAATTATTGTCTTGGAGTGGTTGAGAGAAACTGGTGATTCCCTCAGAAAATAATTTCGTCGTCGACGACAACGAATGAAAATCCGGGTCTTCTTTGATCGGATCGTACGTGGTATAATCATGGGTTGTCTCCGTAATGCATGGAGTTTGGCTGAATAGGTTGTTGTTGCTGTTTGTGGCTGAAGCTGGAGATTGGAGAAGACCCTGTAAGTACTGAAGACTATTAGCAAATTGAAGAGCATCGGATTGTAATCCGAAGGCGGATTCATCCAGCGGAGGAAGATTAATCAGCTTGCTCAGGTTCGCGAGGGCTACTAGCTGCGACAAGCTCGATGAGAAAACACCCGTCCTCCGTCGGTGAGTCACCGGGTCGAAGCCCATATGGATCAGCTTCTTCTTCATGTGGGTGTTCCAGTAGTTCTTGATCTCATTATCGGTCCGGCCCGGGAGCTGCGTCGCAATCGCCGACCATCTGGCACATCGGAAAAACCACGTTACTCTACCATAACAACCATCTACCAGCCTCACACGGGACCGTCCTGACTCGTAACATAGAAAATGGTATATCGAATGCGGAAAACAAAACTGCGCACGACGAAATTATCGATTTAGCGTCTCGGGTAGGGTTTCCAGAATTCCTTACTTGTTTCCGAGCATGGAGTGGAGATGTAAGATGGTTTGTTCCTCTTCCGGGGAGAAACTCCCTCTCTTGATGTCCGGCCTCAAGTAGTTTATCCATCTCAATCTGCAGCTCTTGCCACATCTATTAAGACCTGCACAGTAAACTCACAAATAAGTAATCAATGTATGTTCGAGAGAGAGAGAGAGAGAGAGAGAGGAGGGAGGGAGGGAGGGTTGGAAACCTGCACGTTTAGGGAGAGAGATCCAGCTTCCATGGCCGTGCTGCTGGATGAAGTCAAGAAGCTTCTTGTCTTCCTCAGCAGACCAGGGTCCTTTCTTCAGGCCATTGCCTTCACAACATGGGGATCTTCCCATGATTTTTTTTTCCTTCGTTTCTTGTCTTGTGGATTGTGATCCTAATGACACTGCGCGTTTGTTGGTTTCTTGCCCGACTCGGGTGCTTCCTTGTGGTGCTACCCAGTAATCCTTGGCTTCAACACCATATATACAAGATCTCAGCCCTTGCTCTGTTCTTTTTTCATCATATTTTCCCTTTTTTAATGAGACACAACCTGTCCAAATTATTTTATTTCGGTTGACAGAAATGATTTAAGAACTTTTCTAGAAAAATATCCATGACAGACCTCTCTCTCTCTCTCTCTATGAAATGACATGTATATCCTATCGACGTTACCATACTCTCAATCTTGATCATGTAGAACCACGTGTCCCCTACTTGGAAAATTCACGCATAGACCGGTCCACACTATGAATCAATGTTGAGTTGTCAAGGAAGTATCAGAGAATATGTTACGTATTCTAAAATGCATATGGACCAGTTAAGTTATATATATCCCGCTTGAATTCGGCCACATCCGATGGTTTAGATGCATTTTACTATCCGAAGCCGTTTGGTAAATTTTGGTTCGTGAAATTGTATGTGTATATAAAGTGCAGTCAAACCCAATGCTCAAGCGGTATTTGATGATTATCTTAATAGTTATCTTTATTTATTTATTTTTTTTGTTCCTAGAGGATTTGCAATCTTTTTTTCTTATTTATCTATTGTGTTAGGCTTAAACCAAGTGAATCAGACTATAAAAAGTAGTTCTCTAAGGTAACATTTTATTCAAACTCTATTATCTTGGTTTTCAGCATTATTATAATTGATGTCGAATACACTAATCGAGAGAGACATGCACAGATATATAATGAATGTCGATGTCTGCAAACATCTCATACTCCGACTTCGACGAACTATCGATACCATGAGATACCATAATTCCCACTAAGAATTACCTGAGTTTAAAAAGGCGTGCAGTTTGGGAGACTAATCTCGCAAATCCCCCGGTCAAAGCTGTGCTGTCACCTCGTCCTTCCAAAACAAAATTATCTTGAGATATTAATTAAATTAACCGCGTCGAAAGCGATTGCATGACTCGTGTCCAGTCACTGTTGGCTGGAGGAACGTCCCCCATGCACGCAACGGACGGCTCTTTCGTCATCTTTTTGCATGGCCACAATTCAACACCCTGACGTCTCTATGTTGTGGACCCTCGGAAGACCTTGCTTCTAATTTAATCAATCTATAGACTCTTTTGATATTATCCTATTCGAAACATTATTAATATTGCTGTTTGTCCGTACAGAGACACATATTTTTCATAACAGAAGTTGATATATATGTGTGCGCGCACACGCGCATAATTTGCAATTATAATGATGAAGAAAAAATAATCAATATCAAATATAACCATAATAACGGATTCTGTTGGCGGGTTGCGCTCGAGATTACTCATCATGGTGCCCTAAATAAATCTTGGCTACATTGGGGAAAAAAGGGTGATTTATGTGTTTGTTTTCTTGAGTTTTGGTAATTTTCAGAATAGTTTACTCCAGATAATGTTACTAATTAAGCTGTAATGCCTAGGGACAAACCAAAATGTACAAAAAGGTTTTGATTTAATGTTTATCAAAGTTGAGGGTACAGAAGGACCAGATATGCGAATCATAGGCAGAACAGGTAGGCACAATCATTTAGCCTTTTCAAGGACTTTCCTATTCCCTATACTTGGCAAAAGTTAGGTGGATTTTACTATTTTTCAAGACTATTTGAGGAAAGGACCTTACCCTATTGGTCTATCTCCTGAAGGGACCGAGTCTCCAAGATAAGCCAAGCAAAATTGAGTTGCGATTAGTTTAATTGAGTGATGCAATGAATGTCACAAGCTCGTATATTAATACGTAAAGACGGATAATAAACTCGTTGTTACGTTACGTCTATTTTTTTATAATCAAAATAACATTTTATTCACTTCCTCGGGATACAAGAGAGATACATCGCAAATCAAATGTAAACCAAAACAACTCTATGACAACTTCAAAACAAAATAAGTTTTAGATAATAAGAGAAATCATGAAAACAAAGTTATGGGTTTTACGCCTAAAGAGAAAATCTGTAGCTTCTTCACACCGAAATTGACAGCCGATCACTGAATATGTCTTCAATAATAAGTATACATCGAGATCTCCATCTTGCTATGGCTTTGTTTTTCGACGGTATGCGCCTAGGTATGGCGTCCCTAACACCATCACTGAGCATAGTAAAAAGTTCGAACGAGCACAAATTTAACACTTATAAGATCGAAACTTTTACGAAACTCCTCTGATCTCTTTCGAAATTAGACTAGTTCACCGATGAAACCCAAGAATAGAGAAACCTCAAAAAAATACATGCAAAAAATCCCAAATCTAAACTAAATAGGGATGGAAATCTTCCTAAAAGAGAGAGAGATAGAGAAAAGCTTTTAGATCTAGACTAAATCAAAAGAAAAAAAACTCCCAAACTGGAGGAAAATAAGAAAAAGAAATAAAGAATCAAAATAGCTTAAGAAAAAGGGAATGTGAGGAGGAGATCTAACTCAAACTCTCCCCTCCATGGAGGTGAGGAAGAAAGTGTGTAAATAAACGAGAAAGAAAGAGAGAAAAGCTAGGGCCGGCTAGAGAGTTGGCGTTTTTTTTTTTTAGAAGGAAAATTTCATTTCACTTAAAAGATAGGTACATAACTTCAAGATAAATCCAATCATAAAGCGTTACAATCCAATGCAAATATTAAAAATAGATTAACTTGATAGAATCTGCATCAAATCACTCATTCCACAAGAACGAAGTTGTCATAGAGTTGCAACACAATGGGCAGCTGATCACTAAAACTGGCATCATTATCAGTGATATGCACATGCCAAAATCTTTCTCTATGAAAATTATGTTTTGCCAAAAGGCAATGTGTGCCCAAGTTCGGTGTCCTCGGCACCATCACTGTACAGAGATAATAACAATACTAAGAGGCAGAAAAAGCACAAATAACATCTTAAAAACCCCAATTATTATCTAGATCAAGGTAGAAGAACTCCCAAATTTAAATCTAACACTAAATCGGGAGAGAAGATCTGCGAAATAGTTACAGTCGATCAAAACATTTTTAGATCTAACACTATTTGAACAGCGGAATCTTGAGCCTGATTTGTTCAGTGAACACACACGGTTGTGAATCTATTGATTATCTAATCTAACTTGACCTCTCGAGGTGATTTGGCTTCGTCAAGTTTGAACCTAAAACTTTTTGTGCTGGCCGTTAGGATATCCAATTTAATTACCGTTCAACGCTGTGTAAAAAAACACGAACAGCTTGCTTTGCGTGCGGACCGCAATCTGAACCTTTTAATGTCCTTAAACAAAATAAAACTTTTGTGTGTTTCATGACCAGTAGCGACATGAACTTTGAATGCCTCAAAATGATTAAAATTTCCCCCACCCATAAAGAAAATTTCCCCGGGAAAACCCAAAAAAAAAAATGATTTTCACGACGTACATTGCTAGTATAAGAAAAAGGTTCCACAAGCTATTTTGTCCATAGTTAATATGAAAATTACAACTACCCAATTTCTCATTAACCAAAAAATCAAGTAATGGATGAATTCCCTCGTAAAGTAAATAAATTCCCACCTCTTCCCCACATCCCACTCACATCACCATTGCTGCAAGTGCCCGGCATCGCACCTCTGCGCCATAGCTCGTGATAGTTTCGGGTTCTCGCGGTTACTGTTTTCAAAAAATGCGAAATCGATACTGTGCAATTTGGTTCTCGATTCCTGAGTAAGAACCCAACTGAGAAGCGAAGAAATAGGAACCGCGAACTAGTAATCGATGAGCGGAAATTATATCTTGCAGTGATGTATATATCCTTTTCATTGTAATTCCTTTGTATCTTCAAGGAGTGAGTGTTTTATTTAACCTTTTTTTTTTTTTTATAGATATGGATTGTTTAAAATGAAGAGATTATCGTCCGTACTAGAGTTTACGAGTTGAAGTGGAATAATATATAGGTGAGGTTTTGTAATGTTAATTTAAACTATAATTATGTGATTAACTGTGTGTGTTGTTTGTTTGATTTCAGGTGGTTGGAATCTAGACCAACTTTTTATAGATTATTGAGGATTGATGTTCTACAATTTAGGTTTTATTTAAGTGTTTTGATTTTGATTTTGATTTTAATTTACGTATGGATTGTTGTTATTGACAAATGTGGATTTTTGTTGTTGCGTTCCCTTTTGTTTGCTTAACTAAAAGTAAAAAAGAAGAAGAAGAAGAGGAGGAGGATGGAAAAAAAGAAGAAACTAATCGGTGCCTGCATAGACCATGAAACCTCTTGATATAGTAGATTCCAGATTTTAGGATATACAGGGTAGGTTTCAGATTCCAAAACTAGGGCACCAGTTTTAACAAGACAAGTTTTAGCAAGGAAACCTAAATCGACTCTAGAACTGCTCACCTCCAAATGCAATCGAATCTTGAAATTTTCATTTAGCAAACTTATTTAATTAGTACAGTCAAGTACTTCTGTTACATCTATCTAATTTGAAAGATGAAAAATATTAACGTTGCATCTTCTATATATTTTGATTATACGTGTATTGATGTGGTGTCATGTATGCGTCACAATTACAAAAAAATTCCAAAGGCAAAAAACAGTACTAGAGAGATATAATAATCTCGTGTTTAAAGTTATAATCGACACTAAAGATAAGACAAACTCCTAAAATCTTTGGGCCTCCAACTTTTTTTCCTTGAAAGAATACGTAATCCCACGATGATATCACAACTTCCCTTCTCCTTTTTTTTTTTTTTTTTATGATTTAGATGTTCCATACCTAGACAAATTTTTATCTTTCAAAGATCGTTATATTGGTAATATTTACTTAAGTTCACTCCTACATAAATTAACCCTTTTTTGTGTGTGTATAGGATTTGATCAATGTCTAGGACACGTGCATGAGCACGTGCAAGACTTGCTAGTATAATAGGGGTCATTTGAGTTCAAACAACAAGACTGTGATTTTAGTCCAATGAGCGACTTGGAGTTTTTTTTTTTTTAAATCTTTATTTGTTTTTGAGGAAAAATTCCAGTATTTGCTGACGTAATTAATACCTCATTAAACCCGAAGTTCCTGGTTGGTTGGAGGGGTAGTTGATGCAGCAAAACACCCCACCACAGTTGTTGTGTGTGGATTCGTGTTTCGTAAGACTATTCTTCGCACGCTTCAACGTCTTCCCCATGGAGTTTAGGTCAACAGTCCTTTCTTTTATGGATAGGATAGCGATTTTTCTTGATTCATCTTGGTACTTTGGATTACTTTTATTTAGTATATTAACATAATGTTTATAAGGACATACTAAGATGAAATTACATGGAAAAATTTAATACAGGCAAGCCTCCCTAAGTTTCTTATTGTTGTTGTTAATTGTATAGTAATTTTATACCCATGATTCATCTCCACCCCCACATTCCCACACTCTGACGTCAGTGATCGACTTCTTCAAATAACAAGGTTTGATAATGTGTTCGGGCCAAAAAAATAAAATAATCTGGAACTGTGCCCTAATTAGGCTATGATTTTTGTTTTTCTTTAGTTTTGCTTGACCATTCGAGTTTCTTGAAAGTGATAATCTTGTCGGACAGATATGTATCTGTTATGCATGAAAAATTTATAATATGAAATTGACCTTATACTAGAAAAATGGAAAATGTAATTTCTCGAGACCGAACAAATGTTTAGTAACGTTAAATATATATATATATAATATATATATATATATATTATATATATATATATATAAATCAAATAGGAATGGAGTGGGCATCCACATCCGCATATTAGGATTGGAAAAGCATACCATGAGTCTAGGGAAGCTCTTGCAAATAATGAGGAAGGAGAGGAGTGTGATGGAAAATGGCAGAGGAAGTGTTTGTTAGGGTTCCAAGAGAGTAAAGTTCGCATTTTGAAGATAATTACAAGTTTGTCTACTCGGAGAAAGGGAGTGCAGACGATTAAAGTAGAAAGATATATAGCTTTATCATACTAAATTGTCGATTATGTCGAATCTATGAAAGTAAAGAGAGCGACGTTTGTATCTAAAATTACTGTGTATCTCACGATTGCGTGGTGGAAGAGTTCAAATTATCTGACACCGCTATGGAAAGTTTAACATGGAGAAGGAAGCAACTCTTTCATCTCTGACCGCAGTTAAGAGTAGTAGGGAAATAATCGAGCAAATTTAGGTTGGGTTGTTCACGTGTCTGAATGGCCTTCGGGTTGGGTTATGTTACAAAGCCTTGTAACTAGATCTGTATAGTTATGGTGGTCCGATCGGGTTACCAATTGGGAAGATCTTCACTGGTAATGGGCCAATACGAAGTCTTGGCCCAAACCTTGACGCTCGGACTGAAGTTTCTGAGGGCCCAATGTTCATGTTTAGCTGGCAGGAAATCTTTTCCCCGGATGGCTGGTTATATAGGGCGCGATGACAACAGTTTCTATTCAAGTTTCTGTTCCAAACCTATTCCAGAAATAGGTTTGGAACAGAAACTTGTTTGGCAATGCAAATCTGTTTTTCTATTTCTGGAACAGAAATCTGTTCCAGAAATAGATTTTGGCCCAAAATCAGAAACAAAAATTTTTTGTTTCTGGCAGAAATAGAAAAATCTATTTCTGTTCCAGAAATTATTTCTGGAACAGAATGGTTGTCATGCGCGCCCATAGCTACTTCTGTTTATGTCTCGTTGATGTGTTTTTGCAAAAATATCCAACATTTTTTCAAGATCACAAGAAAGACTAAATAGGAAATTTTCACTTGCCTGTACTTTTTTTTCCCTCTTTGCTAAGAACTTATAGAGAAAAAAAAAACACTTGGGTGTGACAAACTTAGTGTTAACCACCTCATCGTGCCAAATGCACAGATCTATGTGCTCAATCTAACCAACAAAAATGTAATCCAAACGGGTCGACAAGAAATTGCTGAAATCGAACGGCCGTAAGAGACGCGGTGGTTTTACCGTGTATTTCCACGGGAAAATAGAAGAGAACCTCGCTCGCAACATAAAATCATGCGATGTATGTTGTGCACGTTGTCGGTTGATTTACGACGTTTCAGTTGGTTGTAATGCTTGACCAAAAAAAAAAAATTGTGTTGCAAAGAAACACGAAAATTATAGTAAAAATGTGTGGTCATGTCTAGATGTGAGCAAATTGGACTGACCAGACCGGGACCGCCTGGGCCGACGATCTGGTTCTCAATTCTAGAGGGGTCCAATCTGATTTCTGCTCCTAAAATCAAAACTGGTGACCGGCCAATCTAGTTCTCGATTCCAGGGACATATGAGTGGACCGGGCTGCTCGGATTTTTTTAAATTGTTTTTAAAAAAGTAACCCTAGTGTTTACTTGTTCAGAGTTTGCTTCACTTTGCAGCCCTCTTTTTCTTGCCTCTTCACTTCTCTTGCAATTGGAGGAAATAGCTTTTGCACAAATGTGGAAAAAGAATGATCGATGAGCAAGAAATTATGATGCATGTTTTTTTTTTGTCATATTGCTAGTTCAATAGAATTGCTCGAGAACTAGATCGGATCGGTTGGTCCAGTTCTTGGACCGTCGATCTGGTTTCCGATTCTGACAAATTAGGAACCGGGCTCACCGGTTCAATTTTCAATTCTTAAGGAAAATCAAACTGAATCGGGAAATCGTCCAACTCTAGTTATGTCACACAATATTGTAAGTAAGAAAATTCTAGAAGGGTCTGGATGCATGTGATCGTGATGTCATCGATGCTCACCTCGTGGCTTGGCCGGGGCAACGACTCAAAGCTTCTGCCCATAATGAGCGAACTCCACCCACCCTCTTCTTTAAATGCGCTCAGACACCCCCAAAGAAACGGGAACACTGCACGCACGCTTCCGTCACCGCAAACCTTCTCTTTCTCTTCTCCTTTCTTCCTCGTTTCCATCCGCTCTCTTCACTTTCTTCTCCTTTTTGTTTCCCCCCCTCTGCGTCATTGAATGGCCAACGACGCGGCTCTGAGATCGTCTCTGGTCTGGTTGGCGGTGGCGATGGTGGTGGTCGGGCTGTGGACGCACTCCTTCAAGAAGGTGGTGGCGACGTACGGGGCGGGCATGCTGGGGATCGCCGGCGTCCTCTTGCCGGACTGGGACTACTTCGACCGCGACTTCTCCAGGTGGACCACCCCGGTCAGCGCCGAGGAGAGAGCCGCCATTTCTTCTCAACGACCTCGCTTCGCAAGGTCTGCTCCTCTCTCCATCTCTTCTTTTAGCGCATCTCTGGAAAATGGGAACTGAGCCTTAAGCGATCTAACTCCTTAGGTTTCCCGTTCTTGACAAATGAATCCAACCGCCCCAGCCGGTGAGTCTTAATTTTGTGCCCGTTCGATCGACAACAAACGAGCTTAAACGATGTCGTCTTGGTATAGGATTTCAGATTTTATAGTGAACTAAAAAGAATGGATATGCACTTTACCAAAAAAGAAAGAAAGAATGGATATATATAATTGCACTGCACATGCTTGCGATAGGGATTTGCATGGTCAATTTGACTTCTGATTGTTGGATCATCCTTCCTTTGCAGGTTTAGAATCTATCCTCTTCGTGTGGTTATGTACACATGTGTCTACGGATTTGGTCTGTACAAGTGGTGGATGTTCGTATCCAGTTGAATCAAGTTTCTGGATTCACAACATATAACCACGTCAATCGCGCGCGTGCGCGCCTTAGGCGTCCGTCTAAATCTCACCAAAATCTGGCGAGAGCCGCTAAATTCACCAGATTTCTCCTGTTATGATGGTGAATGGTTCCTACTAGATCTTTTACACTTCTACTGTTAGACATGTTCAATTGATGTTTATTTTTCACCGGAATGTTGCATTTTGTTGTTAGGATTAGTGGGAATTGAGTGATGAACTTCGGTATATACTCCATTGATGATCTATCATTATCAGATGCTTTCTTCTCTAGTTGGAATTAACATCTCATTATCATCCTAATTTACGATATTCAATATCAACACCCCTCTTCAATCTCAAGCTAAGAATGATCGAAAGTGACCGGAAGGATGCCTCTTGGCATGAATATCAACAAGCCGATCAACTGATGCAATGGGGCAGCTACATAAATTTACTTGTACGGTATGCTACGCACAAATTGACATTCATATTCGAAACCGATTTTAATTTCGTACACCCTTTTAGAAGTTACAACCATCGATCAATTTTCAAATAACTAATCGATCACGTCCCAAGCACGCGTCTTGTTCAAAGCCTCAAGCACGTGTATGCCTAATGATTTTTGATCAAGCGGATCCAAGTGATGGGAAGTAATCATCCACGAATCAATAAGATAATCCCATAGTGGGAATAGGAAAAAAGGGCACTTTTGGTACCAAAAGTTGTGCACAAAAATCGCTTTGGTGCTAAAAATTTTAGTCAAATCATTTAAGTGCTAAGTTTTTTTAAAAACGATCACTTTGGTGCTAAGTTTGATTTGCTCCGGCAAAATTTCTGACGTGGCTCTAGCGAGATCCAATCAACAATTAAAAAAGGTAAAAATAAAAAAAAACTAAAAATAAGAATACAAATTTTATCAGTTTAGAAAAATAAAAAATCTAAAAATTAAAAATTTAGGTTAAAAAAATTAAAAACTAAAAAAAATGTGAAAGTTTGTAGAACAAGTGGTGAGGGGTCGCTGCCCCACCATTGGTGACTCCTAACCGAGGCTTGGCGACCCCCGCTAGCCATGCCCTACCATCGCCGACCATTGTTGGCGATGGTGGGGTCGGTGGCGGGGAGGGCTTTTCAAGCCCTCGCCTCTTGGTTGTGATTTTTTTCTTCATTTTAAGGTTTTTTTGTTAAAATTTTAAGCTTATTTTAATTTTACTTTCAATAAATTTTTTATTTTAAACAAATTTAAATTTTTGTGAATTTTTGAATTAGAATTTGATTTATTTTGATTTATTTTAATTTATTTTAAAATGAAGAAGTCCATGTAGGCTTTTTTTTTTAAAATGTCATTTTACATTAAAAATTATTTATTAATTACACATGGCACTTTTGGTTTGAATATACACCAAAATGATCATTTTATTTTCGATATGGCATTAAAGTGATTCGATAAAAACTTTAGCACCAAGTGATATCTATAAATAACTTTTGACACCAAAGTTTCGAGAAATAGCTATTGGTCCAAATATATCATAATGAACAAGGTCAAATATTGTCCTAAGCATTAAATTTAACATAAAGTCTGATTATGATTTCTTCATTATGATTGGAGAAATATTTTGCCTGTCAATCCATTTTTCAAGTGATATGCAATTTAATTAGATTTATTATCTGAATTTTGAAAATATCGCCTACAAGTGATATGGATTGCATCATATTCACGAAATTACCAAAAAAAAAAAAAATGATAACATTTTCCTTCTAATTTTCGCGTGGGGAACTTCGACGGGACCGGACTACATAATGCTCCGCTAGCCTTGGCGCCAAATTCATTTTTTCTCAAGCAACTGTAGACATAATGGACAGCGCGCTCAAACTCTTCGCTCTCTCCTTCTCCGTTCTCTCTCGATTCCCATACTGATTTCTCTTCTCTCTCCCCTGTTTGATCCGTCAATCGCGATGCAGAAGCTAGGGTTTCCGAGCTTCCGGAGCTTGGACCAGTTCAAGTCTCGTTCAGCGTCCGCCTCCGGGACCACGAAGGCCTACTCCTTCTCGTCGCGTCCATCGACGGACTCACTCTCGATCGGGAGCTTCGCGAATCTGAAGCTCACTGCAGGTTCTATGGACGAAATTCTGGTCGTTGTCTTTCTTCGTGTACTCGGTTATGTTTTTTCGAATCGCTCTGTTGATTTTCTGTCGTTGATTTTTCCGTTGCTAGAGAAATTGGTGAAAGAGCAAGCCTCCGTGAAGACTGATCTTGAAATGGCGGTACGGAAATGGAAATTTGGCTTTTGATTGTTTCTCCGAATCTGCGTGCGTGTATTTCTTTTCCTGTGCCATTCCCGTGACTTGCTTCTCGAGAAGGCTGAGTTAGGAATTTATGTCGTTGAATTGCTTTTATAGTTATTTCTTGCTCCTCGCTGATGATCTTACTGGATATTTTTCTTGTCATGCAATTTATAGCTTTGTCTAATCACGCTTCACCTAACACTTGAGGTATACATCTGCCTAATCATTGTCATCTATGTTCTAGAACACGAAATTAAAGAAATCGACGGAGCACATCCGTACACTGGAGGACAAACTGCAGAATGCCTTGAATGAGAATGCTAAGCTCAAGGTGAGGCAGAAGGAGGATGAGAAGCTGTGGAAAGGACTGGAGTCTAAATTCTCTTCAACAAAGACATTGTGCGATCAACTAACAGAAACGTTGCAACACTTGGCCGGTCAAGTCCAAAATGGTCTCTAACTTCTTTCCCACATATAGAAAATGATAATTTCACAGCTTGGTAAAAAATTCAGTAGAGATGACATATTAAAGTTGCTAATACAGCTGAGAAAGATAAGGAGTTCTTTGACGACAAGTTGTTGGCTAGTTCAGTTGCTATTGATGGGTTGAATCAACAGATGGCTGCTCTTTCTATGAAGTTAGAGTCTGCAGAGGAGACTATTCAGAGACGTGAGTCATTATAAGTCAGTTTACTCTTTATTTGTTTACTAAATAGGTACAATGAAGTGTGTAATTCGGTTGTGAATTGTTAGATGTATTCTTAGATTCTTGTAGACCTACTGAATTTTGGTGTCATTCTTTTGTTTAATTTTAAACTTATAAGATGTTATTATATTATAAATCTAGGTGACAAGGAATTGATGGAACTTGAAGTTGAGAAAGAAGAACGAGAGAAATTTCACAGAGATGAACAGTGCAGGACAGCCAATGTCATTGAGGAGAAGGTAAGTTAGGTTTTTTTTGGGATGTTTATCTTATATAGGTATTGCTGTTGCAGAGAGCTCTTCATGAAAAATGATCTAGGATGTAGATGAAATTCTGAAACCATGTTCTCTCTCTCTCATTTGACTCGGAGAAGATGATCATATTCTGTAGAAGTTGGAAGTTACATAACTGAAATATTTTGAGAGTTCCTCAGCTGGATCAGACAAAGGTCCTAAGATGGAACATGTAAGGCTCCTCCAATGGATTAGTGTTTTGACCTTGATCCTTCTAATCCATATGCTCCTAAGTATCAAATGTATCACTTTCAAAATCTTCACCTTCCATGGACTACCAGGGGAAGAAAAATGGAAAATATACACCTCTCCCGATATTTTGGAATGATTATTGCAATTCCCAAATCCAGGGCACTTTACTGAGTGGTATCGCTAAAATGGGTTTTGATCCACTTATGTTAGCTTCAGGGGTGGGGTTCAGTTGGTGACAATTATACAATTCAAAAGCAAGCCTTCTGTTAGTGACAGAACTTTTATCAGCTTTGGATGAAAAATGATTTACTCTTTTCATTAAATGGCAGTGATACGGTTGAGATAGCAACGGACTAGTTACATGTTATAAGTGCAGTATTTCAATGATGACGTAAATGTAATTGTTTGGTCAGAATCTTGTTGGCCATTTGGTATCTATCTGGTTGGTAAGCATCAAATAATTGTTATCCTGCTTGCAGATGCAATGATCAAGAAATTTGAAGCCACTCTAGAGGAAAATGTAATAGCCATGGACAATTTGAATTCTACATTGGAAGAAGTGCGGTCCAAATTAATATCAAAAGAAGGTGAAATCAAACAATTGATTACCACAGAACAAAATTTAGAAAAAGACAAGAAGGAACTTCAGTTGAGAAATGATGATCTTGGTAGTAAGTTGGTAGAAATATATGGTGGATTAGTGTCCCACACAAAAAGGGACGAATTAACACAGTCAATCGAAAAGTCTTTGGTGGAAATACACGGGCGTAGTGATTGGGTCTGACACACGAATGGCAGATAATTT
>JAGVVM010001587.1:0-32882 GCA_019149425.1 Psidium friedrichsthalianum
CATAATCTTATAGAAAACAGAGTTTTATCTTGAGCATACAACAAAGCAAATTTTCCTCATCTTATCTCAAAATGGCCGTAGTTATTTTGATAATGACATCCTGTATTGGTGAATTGCGGAGAAAGAAAAAGTTTCGGAAGGATAAGATTACTTTTCAGTTTAGATCCCCTTTTTTTTTTTTTTTGCTTAGTTCCAATTTTAAAAAGAGGTAAAGAAAGCATTATGGCTACACCTTTGCCTGATCTCATGGATACAGCATTTGTCCACTTTCTCAATCTTGAGACAAGAGTTGGTTCATCCACCAATTTAGGGTGTGTTTGTTCCGTGAAAAATAAGTAATTTAAAAAATATTTTTTAAAAAATATTTATTGTGTCGCTTATTAGGATGAATGAATAAAATATATTTTCTTCATACACGAAAATGTTTAAACATAAGGCTTTTTTTTGTCTCGTGAAAAATGAATTATTTGAATAATATTTTCTTAAAAGTAAACGTTTGTATCATTTGAAATAATGTTTTTTATCCTATATCGTTTGAAATAATTAGTCATTGAAATATGTTTTCATTGTTGAAAATAATTTATGTCTAAATATTTTCGTTTTAACAATAAAAAAATTCATTAATTTATCTTTGTAAGCGGTATAGGCAACCATTTCGAAAATAATTTCAGATAATTCATTTTTTGGAAAAGAAACAAAGCCTTTTTCAAATGGAAAACAATTTCGAGAAAAATATTTTCCAAATTTTCCAATGTTCGGTTCACGAAATATAAATGAGTCACGAGAAATATTTTCCTCTCATGAAAAAAAGAAAAAAATCCATATAAGGGTTCAAAGTATCCTTATTTTTCTCAAATAAGGGTTTGAAGTGAACCTTATTTTAAATAAGAACATAAAGTGCTCTTGTTGTTTCAAATAAGGACTAACCAAGGGCATTTCTTCATTTTTTTTATTATTTTTTCTTTTTTGGCCTTCCTTCTTGCCCATCGATGAGGACTAGGCGACCCTCACTTGCGGCTGGCAAGGGTTGCCCTCATGGACCTTGCTTAGGTGAGGCGGCCCTCCCCCAGCTCTTACCAATGACTAGCTATTAGCAAGAAGGAAGGGGGGAAAAAGGAAAAAATAAAGGTAAAGAAGAAAGAAAAAATAAAAAACAGTAAATGACGAAAATGTCTTTGGTCGGCCTTTCTTTGAAACAATGAGACTGCTTTAAGCACTTATTTGAAATTTTTCTTGGAAAAAACACATTCAAAAGTGAGGAAAATAATTCTCTTTTTATAAAGAGAATTAATTAATTTTTATTTTTATTTTATTTATTTTATTTATCTTTTTAATTATATTATATTTTTTTATTTGTATTTTATTTTTTATAAAAAAAATTATTTTTTTATTTTATTGTCTTCCTTTCCCGATCACCGACCACGGCGACGGCTAGCGACTAACCACAAGCGAGGCTCAGTCTTGCCCTAGGTCGAACATTGGTGAGGGTAGCTTCGAGCTCGACCGCCCTCTCGGGTCGATGACCAAATAAAAAAGAAGGAAAAATAAAAAATAAAAAATAAATTAAAATTTTTAAGATAAAATAAAAGAACTAGTAATAGAAAATTATTAAAAAGAGTGAATGGAGGAAATTGATTTTTCTTATTGAAAGATAGAAAATATTTTTCAATTCATTTTAAGGTTTACGTTGAATACTGAAAAATATTATCATTTTCTTGAAAAATGATTTTCTGAGAAATATTTTTCAAAAATATTGTATTTTCGCATAACGAACGAAGTGTTAATGTTTTAGATTCTTTTCCTTGGTGATAAAACTATCGTGGAGTATCTGTTCTAAGGAATTATGACAAATGGACATGTTTTGGACAATGTTAACATGTTTATTATGACGGGTTGTCAGGGTTTTATCATAAGTGCTTGTCATAACGATGACAAATATATCAGGTTTAATTTATAGGTTGTGTGTTTTTGTCACATGATTCATAAGTCATACTACGTGGGACGAATAAAGCGACGGTCATCAATCGAAGTGTTATTATATTTTAAGATTGAATAGGGATAATTATTCAAAAAGTCCTAAATTCATTGTACCGCGGCAATTAGATCCTAAATTTTTCAAATTTACTAATTTAGTTTCTATAATTATTGATGATTTGCCAATGCAGTCCTTACAGTAAATTCTGGACAAAAATTGTTGATGTGAACGTTGATTGTTGCACATGACACAATCAGTGTTGACGTGAATAATTTTTATAATATTTTAAAAAGTTTTAATTTTTTTATTAATTCATTTATTTTTTCATTTCATTTCTTTTTTATATTAGATGTGCTTGTCATATTTTAAATTTATGTATACAAGATGGTTTAAAAACTCTTGATATCTTTTTCAACCCAATAAAAATAACAATTCAATTTTTATGAAAACATTCCCAAATAATGAAAAAACCAACAGAGTTTCAAGAGATGTTCCAAATTATTAGAATTCTACTTGCAAGTTACTTAATGAATCTTTTGCATATAACGATTTATCATGTGCATTTATTTTAGATAATGTAGCTCAAATTAATTTATACCCATGAGAATTGGATAGTTGCAAAAAAATTTAGATATTTTAAAAGTTTTTGATGATGCAACTTATATTTTGTCCGGTGTTTATTATCCTACTACGCATTTTTTTTTATAGAATGTATCAATATTGTTGGATTTTTTTTTTGAAGAAAATGAAAATGATGAGAATTTAAGTGATACTATTAAAATAATGCAAACAAAATGGCTACTTTATTATGGAAAATTCATATTATTTATTTAGTTTTTTTATTTTTGATCTGCATTGTAAATTAGATAATTTAGGTGATTATTTGAATACGTACTATGAATATTTATATTTAATTGATGCGGTAAATATTAAAATTATACAAAAAAATTTAAAATGTAATAATATAATTATATAATAAATTTTATAGAACATATAATCTAGGTGTAAGTGATAGTGGATGTGAATCTTCTCAATTTAGAGACTTACAAATTGAAAACATAAGTGAAATTAGTAGATTGTACCAAGTTCTATTGCATAGGCAAAAAAAGCAAAAGGTAACAATAGAAAGTCATTCTGAAATAGGGAGCTATCTAACTGTTTTTTTTAAGTTTGATGAATCTCAAGACAACACAAATTTTATAATATTAGATTGGTGGAAGAGGCATTCCACTTAATACTTAATTCTTGTTCTAATCGCAAAATAAATTTAACAACCCCTTATTTAACAATTGCAGTAGAATAAACATTTAGCGCTGGAAGCAATTTTTTGGATGAATGACGTTGAAGATTAGTTACTAATTCGATGGATGTTCAAGCTTATGTTGATGACTGGATAAAGGCTCAATGTCGACAATAAGAGATAGATTGCAATAATAAAGCCGGGTTCTTTGATGACGGAGATATCACCATCATCGGTATAGAAATGGGTAGTAACAATTAAGAGTGAAATAAGTATAGGGTTATCAAAGGTAAGAGAACTACATGAGCTTTAATTCTTCTATTCCATAAAAGATATATAGGCGCTTCATCATAATTTATTAAGTTCAAGCCCCTTCCTCCTTCTCCCTTTCTTTCCGCTTAAATTTGATTACAATTTTTATTTGATAATATATTATTTCATAATTCATTATTTTCTTTTATTTCATACTTCATTATTTGATAATCTAATTACAATTTGTTACAAATTCATTACAATTTAATGTTTAGCTAAAAAAACCATAACCCATAATTGCATTTTTTCGTTTTCAACCAGAACGGTTTGGAACCGGCAATTCAAAACTAGAACTAGCTCGGAACCACCAGTTCCAGTTCCTCCAAATTTTGAACCGAAACCGCCGGTTCATGAACTTGAATCATGGCCATGACTAACATGCATTTCCTGCCCACGTAAGGATGTAACACAGGAAATATCATAATAATCTCCAACTTGAATTATTAAACTATTATCACCAAAACCCATAGAAATTCTCCATACCAAAATTTATTGTCATTATACCAATTCAATCATAAACTTTTTTTTTGCTGATTTAGTTCCAAACTTTTTATAATTGTGTCAATCAGTCCATTTGGCCAATTTTGGCCAGCTGGCGATATAATATTTTAACATTTTTTTATTTTTTTTTTGTTTTTTTCTTTTGCTTTTTTTTCCTTCTTCCTCCGGCCAACATAATATGTTAACAAAATTGGCTAGTTGGATTAAATCAAACAAAAAATTTAGGATTGAATTGGCATAATTATAATAGATTAACAAATTTTTTGGTAATTTTCTCCTTATATTAAGGATGAAACCACACAAATTTGGATTCTATTGCAATTCTACACTTTCCATCCAAAAAGTCAAAAAATGGAAGATCATTGGGATCAGCCTTCTTGCTTAGATCTTCACCATATATTTTATTTGAAAAGCCATACTACTTCAAAAAGTGGCCCTTTTCGAACACTTGATTAAATATTGAAACGTATTTAATTTAGTTGGATCCACTTTATGTAATAAGAGTAAAATCTGAGCACGTGCATAGCATGGCACCATCTCCAATTCCAAACTGTCCTTTTTCCCGTTTTCTCTGGGAGATCTTTCTTGCCACGTGTCATATTACCTTTCTTTTCTGTATTAAATGTTAAGGTCTATTTCCTATGGGAAAACATAGTCATATTATAGATTAATTGCAAACACTGTCGGTAAAATTCTTCTTCACCGATTAATTTTTTATATGTTCTTATTTATTAAACAAAGAGTACTTAATTAGTCTAATCAAACCACTATGGACCACCAGCTTCCTCAAACGATATATATATTTGTGAAAGGACCACGAAAATTCTTTATAAAATGAATGCAGTTAATTTTTTTCCTCATCCTTCCAGTCAGGTGTCCAAATACAAGTTTATTTAAAGATCTTTGAGCACCATCAGATCCAGAGGAGTCAAGCGATGATAATCTATTGTTACGTAATTATTTCAAGGTCCACATTAATTTCTTTTTAATATTGTTGGGGAGAGGTGCCAAGAAAATGGGAAAAAATAAAAAAAAAGGAGGAAAAAATTGTAGCCGAGTTTTGATTGGGAAATTATCAAAAAATTCCTAAACCTATTGCAATTATGCCAATTCACTCCATCCGGCGAATTTAAGCCGGTTGGCGATGACATGGACGCATGATTGCAAAAGATTTAGGATTGAATCGGCCAAAAAATTTAAGATTAAATTAGCACAATTGCAATATGTTTAAGATTTTTTGGTAATTTTTCTAGTTTTGACTGCTCAAGAATAAATTTTAGTTGTTGTAATAAAATCAGAAATGGTGGACTGAGAAAATAATCAACAATCAATTCAAATTCAAATTCAGAGGTTGATGTAATTACGAATTATAAGTAAAATCTATTCTACGTGTGATATTTTTTGGTGAATTATTGATATTAAAATTTTTATCGAGTTAATTTAATTTAACGTGGAGTGGCGTTTCATAAAACAATAAACTCGGAACAATTTTTCTGTGAAAGTTAATTCAGAATATTTCTCGTATTGCTTGCTTCCGTGCGTACATTTGCTTTATTTCTATGTTGCTAATGTTGGTCGATTTGCAAGAAAATTCCAAAACGAAGGAGTCAATATTTAACCTGAAGATTTGCTGTATCTCAACATTTATAAGTCTAACAATACATTGGTAACTTAGTTTTTTTTTAATAGTACAAACTGCAGCGTCGATTGATCCATATCAAACATGAACCCAGAAAGTTCATCATAGGATAATGTCAGTGTCAATATTGTGGATAAATTTTATTGATCTTCCTATATAAACATTTCGTATGGTCAAATTGATCACTCCGAAGATAAACAAGAAATGGCAAGAAGGTACAATTCCTTAAAAGTAGGACTTCTTTATATTTTTTCAAAGGAGAAATAATTATATAACAGTTCTTAATCTAAGAATAACAGCTTATTTTGAGTCACAAAAAATAAATAATAAATAATCAAAATCGTTGTGGGGTCCATTCATTCTAGTATTTGTGACCCACAACATGCTATTATTCTTGTAGTCATACAAAAACTATTATGCTAGCAAAAAATCCTTTTCAAATGCTAACCCCTATGGAAAATGTGTTCAATTTGAACAACATGTCATACGAAGACTAATTTTCAAATTGATTTTTAATTGCAATATGAGAAATCAGTAGGCAACAGAAACAGTGATAACAAAGTTTTTTTTTTTTTTTGGGTAAGGAACAGTGATAACAAAGTTTAAGTAGGCTATCTTTAACAATCAATGAAAATCTACTTTTTTCTATCATATCAATGTGGAACATTAATTGTATAAACCAGTCTTAATTTAGTTAATCATTGTTTCCTACAAAAAAGAACGAATGGAAAAGCGCGTCTTATTTTAATTAACAGTGAAGGTCATGGACTCGTGGATGCAGTCTTATGAATGGAACTGTTAGACTATGCACGCTAAAAAAATGTACAATATTTTGTTGTTAATAATCGATGTATTAAATAGGTTTATACAAAAATAAAGTAAAAAGGTTAGCCTTTCTAAAATTAGCGTGTGGAGAATCAAAGTTATGGTGTTGTAGTCGCAAGGTCTCCCGTATTGTCATCGTATGGCCCCTATGGTTTCTGTTTTGCTTCCCCAGCATGGTTCCTTATCATGGTTGGGGTCCTTATCCGGTAAGTGAATCAAAGTTCACTATTTCCAGCTTCATGCCCTATAAGTGCATGCACTGTTTAATTGTATCGTGTCTCCCTCAGGCAACGGTTCGTCAGGTGGCGTCTCCAAGTACTCAACCTTCTACGTGGTCGAGTTCAGTGGATGGAGTAACCCAACTCTCTCCACCAGTGTCAGGTTTCCCTGGACAATATCAACCTTTACTTCCCTCTTTCAGTGCATCAAGTGGTAACCAAAAAGAACAGCCATTTCCAGAGAGGCCTGGCCAACCTGAGTGTCAATGTTACATGAAAACAGGATATTGTATATATGGGTCTTCGTGTAGATACCTTCATCCGCCAGATCTGTTTTCTTAAGAAGCAATTGTTTTTCTTAGCCCCATTGGATTGCCATTGCGTCCAGTAAGCATCTTTCCCTTGCCCTTTGTTTTGCTTGAATAAATTACTGGTTTCATAGAATCTCTATGCTGGTTCTAAGTTCTTGGGCCAAGCCTGCTCTGTCTACTTTAAAAGCACACATTAAGAATGGGATTAAGCTGGCCTTTGATGCAGGGATTAGTCTCTGTTAGTTTCTTTCTATCTTCACATTTTCTTGGGAGTTTGCTTGACTATGAATTGACAATAATTCTCCATGATGTTGCCTTTGATGCTTTGTGATCCAACTTGGACTTCTATGGTTGTGAAGAGAGGAAATTGTGGACTTAGTTGGGATGCCAATTCTGGGGCGATGCGTATATCTCACAACTTAGAGATTGAGTACAGAGACCATAATCTTTCTGGCATATTACTTGAGAGGCTTATTTTCATGACCACTGAAAAGATGTCTTGAGGAATGTTCTCTTGGTTCCAGGATATGATATATTCACAGACAACAAGCTCCAACTGCAATCTTCAGGATTAAGGTTTTTAAGGTTCAGCCATGATATGATCTACCTGGAGTTATCCCTACCAATGTCCATAATTTAACTTGTAATACCCACAATCATTTTCTAATTCCAAGCATCCGTCATCCTTTCCATAGTTCTTCGTTTGTGTTACAATTCATGATAACTATTTTTTTTTTTTGCTATGGATCATGATTCTTCAAGAGGAAAGAAGATAGAAACTCGGATTTCCTATCCTGCCAACTTTGTGATGGTAGTGCTAGTGTATACAAAGATATTTATCTTCTCCACTCTCTTCCTTCTAAATTACTACAAACTAGGAAGAGACAGTTGTATCTTGAAGAGTCCCAGAGTCTGTAATTTAAGAGTTTCCTTTATGTGCAATCGTGAAGAGTGATGCTACCCCATTAACCATATATTCTTCTTGAGTTATTCGTGGAAACCGTCTCTGCTAATCATGTCCTTTAGGCGATGTGAAGGTTCGATCCATTTAGAAGAGATATATTACTCACTAGGCTGTGATTACTCATCCCTATCATCTTATATGCTTTTCAGCTTCCTCGGTTAGTGGCAAGTAAGGCAAGAGCGTTGTGGGGACTTTTGATGGTAGGATTTTGGATATGGTTTGAGAAAGTTGTACATAAGGTTGTTGATAATTTGTTAGACTGATTGAGTTCTAATTATACATATTCTTTTGTTGACCAATAAAAGTATTGATGTTGTGACCAACCTGTTGGTTTGTCATGTATATATAGTTAAAGATATATATATTTTGATAACAGAATTATTTGGTTGTTTTGAGGCTGCGCCTTTCGTGTAGAAGGACGGTCATGTAATCCATACTTTTGTTAGTTTTGGGATATGACAAAAACGTTTCTAATTAGAATTCAAAGTCTTCTAGTCCCTTTGACAAGTTTGATCGGTCAAACAAGAATTATTTCTCGATGAACGAAATAGTTGACCTCAATGAATTCTTTTGAATTCTTTTTTCTATGCCCTAGAATCGTAGCTTGATAATTTTAGAACATGAAGTACACTTGCCGTTATTAATGAGATTCTTATTTTTTTAAACAGTTTATATAATTTTTATTCTAAGAATATATGTGGTAAGTCTTGTTCTATGAGAATTTAATAGTGACGACGACGGCAGCGACGACAACAAAAAAATAGACACGACCCACTGCATTTGAATATCGTTTCCTCAATTATGCATAGAAACAATGAGGAGAAACACATGCAGAGTATGGAATTTTTCAAAAATGGGCAGTATTTCCTACGTGGCTAGTTGGAGAATATTTCTTCAAATTAGGTTTTCCTTACTAATGGGTGATAAATCATTGAAATGGATATCGTGCACGTTACTTTTAGTAAGGTTTGTAAGCAGTAATGTTCATATTTGTAACCCACCAATCCGTGATAAATTTCTCACTAAGACTTTGTGTGTTTCTTGAAAAATAATTTTTCTAAAAATAATTACTTATATCGCTTGAAAAAATGAATGGGCAAAAAAAATTTCTTCTTCGTCCACAAAAATATTTAAAAAAATTTTTTGTCGATGAAAAAATAAATTTGATTGGCTAGTTATTTTTCATTAAACAAACGGAGCTTAATTGTTGAAGTGAGAAAAAAAGGTTAAACACTGAGCTTTAGTTGCAATTGAACTCCAATTTCTAGGTAAAATCTAGGTTTGGGGGATTGCAATGTGGATTTTCATCCTAAATTCATTACTTTGTTGTCATAATATTTTTCACATGACGGGAAAATTTTACATGATTTTTTTTTTGTCGAAAGGTAGTTTAATTCCAGAAGTTAAAGGTTTGAACATGAGAGGCCCAAAGAGGGCGCAGCATTGTGAAAATTCAAACATGAAATGCCCAAAGAGGGCGCATCAGTGCAAAGTAGGTCTCAAAGTAGTTGGGGCGGGGAAGAAAGCAAAAAATTCAAAGCCCTATTGGAGCGGTACAATTTCGCAAGCTAGTCAGCCACCTGATTTGCACTTCTTAAGCAATGGGCCGCCAAGACATTGTGATGAAAAGCAAGGATGTCTTCGGCTTCACGGATGAGAGCTTGCCTCCCAGATAATATCTTCATATCCTCCTCTGACCGCGCGTACTAAAGAAGAGTTGTTAGACTCGATAGTAACACAAAACTTCTGGTTTTCTATACTCTCACTCTTCTTGATCAGACATATCAAATTGGTGACTAGAGCTTTAGCCTCAGGTCGGATCGGCGAGCAAGTACAGATGGACACCTTGTGCATCACGGAGGACTCCTATGACGGCTCCATTTGAGGGATCACCGTTGATTGAAGCATTGACATTAAGCTTCAGTTCTGGTTTCAACAGAGGAGTCCAAATAATCAGTAAGGGTGGATTCTTTTGCGATCTTTAACATTTTACTTGTTGTAACTGATGCGCGTTGTCAACGCAACAAAAATAAATCCTTATCCAACCTAACTAAGATATAGCAAGGGCAAGCAAGGGTCGAACCCACAGGGAATCGTATTACGAAATTCTCTTAACGTTGCTCTCGGCAATCGTTTCAAGGTCAAGTTGAAAATAATGATTGAAATAGTCAAATTAAAAAGTGATAACAAGAAATAACAACGCAACAATCAATAGCGAAAAGATCTAGGACATATAACTTCCCCTCGCGTCGTATGCATTCAATCTCTCCCTTTCTAATGCTATTGAATTATCCAATTACTAACCTAAGATTCTAATATCTCCTCATACTTCTTCCGAATGTACGAAAACGTATCACCGGTATCGAATTACTCACTCTATTCCTAGGCGAGTGAATTAGTGGTGACCCATTATATTTCAATCCTAATCGGTACCTAAGGCGTTCCGGTATATTCCTATCCTTCACACGTTTAGTCAGGTTTTCCAACACTGAGACTACTTAGGTTATCCTAGTTGTGATCTGAATTTAGACTACTCTCCCGAGTATCCCTAAATTATCAACTCTCTATTAACCGGTAGCCAATCGATTAACAGACATTAGGAACAACATAAGATAAGCAATTGGAGAAATTCGATAAACATCAGCAAAAGAGTTCATGAAATTCATGGGAACACGAGGTTCCGTCATAGTCCTAGAAAAAAAAATTAATTCATGATGGGAAAATTAAATATCGCGGTTCTAGAAGAAAACATGAAGAACGACATAAGAAAACTAGAAAAAGAGATAAGAAATCTTGTCTTCCGTCTTCCGACTAGTAGATTAGCCTCCTTGATCTCTAATTCCATTCGAGAATCTCGTTGTCACTCCCCTGCCGTCTCTTGTTCCCCGCCGAATTGCCGTCTCTTCTTTCCTCCCCAAATCTCTCCCCTAGGGTTACCTCTCTCTTTCCTATTTATCCCCATACCAAATATTCCACCCCAGATCTCCTAAAATATAATATCCTTAGGCCTTTTAACCAAATCCTAAGATACCAAACAGAATATTCTAATAATATGAAATTCCTCGCGCCGCGGCAAAAAGGAAAAGAGCTCTCGTCGCACATCCTTGACAGCGTGCAGATGGAAGCGTCCATCTCTCAGACGGATGCATCCGTCTTAATTCTGTCTCCAGCAACTTTGAGGCCGCAACTATCCAAATCTTCTCACTGAAATTCTTCGATTCATCTCTTCCTCATCACACCTACACATAGCAAGACAGCACTGAGAAACCCGAGCATGAAAACATGAGGATTAATACAAAAATCATCTAATCACAACCAAAACATTAAAGTAAAACAAAAACACTAAAAACTAAATAAAACTCGAACGACTAAACTCAATGTCCTCATTTTAGAAGCACTTTAACTCTGCTTTTGTAGAGTTATCAATAACTCGCTAAAATTGCATTCGCTTTATTCATAGGGCTTCGATTCTTGGAACTTTATCCTTTAAAACTAAATTGTTTCTTGTTTTCCAACTGCGCCAGAGGATGACTTCAATTTGTTCAAGGGAGGATAAGTTGGCTAGTTTGTCTACCATTTTTGAAGCCATGCATCTATACGTGAGGTATTAGAGGTTTGTAAGAGTTGGGGACCTCCCTTGTTTAGCTAAATGTTCTCTATCCACGAGCAATAAAGAAATAGGTGTTTAGTGCCTTCATTATGGTGGTTACACATAGGACAAAGGGGATTGGGGATGATCTGGTACCTAAATAGATTTGCCCTCGTAGGTAATGCATTCTAGCATAAGCTCCATAGGAATATTCTGATCTTTGGGATGATATGAACTTTGCAAATCCTATTCTAGGGTAAGCGTAATGGCTGGAAGGAAGTAGAAGCTACATGACATGTTGCTTAGCTTCCAGTGCTCTTATAGAGTTGTAGGCACTTTTACGATGTAGTTTCCTAATTTTGTTTAGTCCACACCAGTCGGTTATTGTTGAGGGAAGAACTCAAGGAAATAGAAGAGGATTTCCACAACAATCTCTTCATCAAAAGAAGTCTAAGTGTGTGTTCAACCTATTATTTTTCTTCTTTTGAAATCAAATTTGCTATACTCGAGGGATTTGATATGTTTGCTAGGCCACCTATTAGACCTCTTTTGAGCTATTAGTCCTCTATGATGTTGACTAACTTTCCAGTGCCAATAGACTATCTAATAGATTCTGCAATAGTTACCCTACCATATAAAAGACTTTTGCTAGCCCCAGCATGGTCTGGCTCCTCTTTTTGCTTGCAAAAATTTGCAGTTTTGGAAATAGATGCCTTTTAGAACTCTGCTACACAATGAATTGTCATTCTAAACCTATCCTCCAAGCTTGCTTATCGAGCATGGTTTTGTTGAAAGTAATCGAGTCTTTAAATCCTAGGCCTCCATTATCCTTTCTCTATTTTAGGATCTCCCACTTTCCCAGTGCAATTCCATGTTGGACTCACTATTCTTCTACCAGAGAATAGCAATCTTTCTGTCTATTGACTGGCAGATAGAAAGTGAGATCTTGAAGATCAACGTAGCAATTGAGTTATAGCCTGAACCACAGTTTTGATCAAAGTTTTCTCCCCTCCCCCCCCCCCCCCCCCACCCCCTTCGATTAACTTTCCTTCCACCATTTGAGTTTCCTATTACTTTGTCATTGATCCAAGTGAACATCTATTTTTTGGAATCCCCCATTCAATTGAAATGCCTAGGTATTTCCCTATTTTTTCCCCCATCACAAGAACTCTTAACATATTGGCTAGATTGTTTTGGAGCTGCTGAGGAAAAGTGGTCCCATAAGGAGACCAGATTTATTGAGGTTGATCTCTTGTCCTGAGGTGTAACAGTACTGATTTAGGATCAATACCTAAGTTCCTGGCTATTATATCATTTTTCCATCCAAAGAATCATCAGCAAATAATAAGTAAGATAGAGTTGGACTGGACCTGTTTTAGCTTAATTCCCTTGATCATCCTCTCATTTGTAGCTTTTCTCATCAGCATTGGAATCGTGTTAGCCCATAAGAATAAAGAGATAAATAACATATAGGGTCCCCTTGTCTAAGGCTTCTCGATGGTTGGAAGTATTCTAGGGCTTCACCATTGAATTTGACACTCAGAGTAGCCAATGTAACACATTTCATAATTCTATTTACCCATATTAGGCAAAACCCCATCTTCAAGAGGAATGCTTCTAAGAAATCTCATTCGACGCTTTCAAAGGCTTTCTTCATATCAAGTTTGAGGATAGCCTGAAATCTTTTTTTTTTTCCCTTTACTAGCCCTCACTTGGTGTAGAACTTCCTGACGATCATAATATTATCTTGAATTTGTCTACACTTTACAAAAGCACTTTGCTCTTCTACTATAAAGGTCAACCAGCCAGATTTTAAGCTTATTTGCCAAGACCTTTGAAATTATCTTGTAGGCAAAATTGCAAAAGGTTGATAAGCTTGAATTGATCGAGCCTTTCCGAGTTCTTCACTTTTGGGAATTTGGGTAATTAATGTTCTGTTAGCTCAGGATATAATTCTCCAAATTCGAAAAATTCTTAACTTCCTCAAACACACCTGTCTTAATAGTCTCCCAATTTTGTTTATAAAATAGTCCATTCAAGCCATGTGGTCGAGGGGCTTTTTCTAAGCCCATTTCAAAAATAGAAATTTTAAATTTTTTGAGAGGGATACATCTACTGATAAATCAGCATTCATTTCATTTGTGACCAAAGAAGGACATTGTTGAAGCACCAAATGGAAATTACGAGGGCCAACTAATTGATAAGGATTTTCAAAGAAATCTGAGGTAATTTTTTTTAGGGTTTTGACATTTTTTTATCCATGTTTCCTCCTAATCCTTTTTAGCATCGAGTTTCTATTGCATTGCCTCCTTTGGATAGTAGTGGCATGGAAAAATTTAGTATTGTTGTCCCCCCATTTTAGCCAATTTATTCTTGATCTCAAGCCCTAGTACATCTCCTCTTCTCCACAAATTCTCTATCTGGATAGAAATGTTTCTTTGGAGCTTGTTCTCATATAGCGTGTTCTAGCCATTCGTCAACCTAGTAACCTGCTCTTTCAGTTTCTGAATATCAATCCTGTTGTCTGGGAAGCTTTTTTGACTCCATTTTTTTAGGGCAGTTGAACTTTTTTAATCTTTTGTGCTAATGCAGTCCCTTCATTTTTTGCCTCATTCCATTTCTCTTTTATAATATGACTACAATCTTCACTTTCTAGCCAGAAAGATTCAAACTTGAAAGACCTTTTCCTTTTCACCTTCTCAATGGTTAAGGATAGAAGGATTGGGGAATGATCAAAGCCTATTTCAGGTAAAGCAAAGGCCTCTGCAAGTGGAAAAGTGTCTTCTCCAATCAAGATCACAGACGACCCTATCTAACCTATTCTTCACTAAGTTTCCTCCCTCCCCATTATTCAATCAGGTGATGGCGGAATCCTTACTTTCCAAGTCAATCATATCGCAAAAATATAAGTAGTCCTTTGAAAGTTTGCATAAGGTAATTATCCAACTCCTTTCTATCCACTTTCTCCCACTGATATTGTTGTCTCGTTAAAATCCTCAATCCAAATCCAGGGAGATCATTTGTAGATTTAAGCTGTTTGATGTTGTCCCAATTGTTGAGTCTCACGTAATATGTAGCTGGTGCATAGATAAAGTTACCCTAAAGGGAATTCTCAAGGTGGGATCTTCATAAATAGCATCAATAAGTTCACTTGTGGTTGAATTGATTACAAATTTTGCTTCCTCCCTCCATAGTAAAACCAAACCTCCATTGGTACCTACTGGATTCACCACGAATAGATTCTGAAGCTTGAGATTTCTTCTCACATGCTAAACAATCCTTTCTTGGTTCTCTATCTCACATGAAAACATTAAGTTGGGCCTATCTTGAGCCATAATGGCTCTCAAAGTTTGAATTGTCAAAGGTGGCCCAACTCTTGATAGTTCCATGTCAATAAACTTATTTGTGACCCAGTAGCTTATTATGGCAAGCCACCAATATTGTATTGTTGATTCTTTAGCTAAAGTAATAGGAGTTTCGAGAAGTTTTAACTCACCTAGTAACAAACTCAGAGTCTTCTATTTTTTATACATAGGGTCTTTCCTTCCTTTTTCATTTCCCAAGCCTTAACTTGAATCTGGCTTTTGTTTGGGGAGCTCTATCTGGCTGAAATGAAGGAAGTTCTAGCAATAGGGGCCTTGTATCAGCAGATGCCCTTTTATAAAAAAGTATCTCACAATTAGGGGTAAGTGTTTCAAGGTCACTCATTTTCCTTTTCCCTCCCTCTTCTATTTATTAACAATTCTTCCTTCCTTCTTTGTCTATTTTTTGTCATGTATTGGTGGAACCCTAAAGATCTTGGGTCTCGGGGATAGTCTTCTCTTCCATTACCTCTTCTAAAGTAGCTCATAAAAAGTTTTCCAGAAGGGACTTGGCAAATTCATTTCTATTTTGAGCCATGGGCCATAAAGGAGATCATCATTCACAGAGAAGAATTTCTCATCAAAAGAAACTTTGGCACAATTTTGGGCATAGTGTCCAATTTTATCGCACAAATAGCAGTATATTAGTAGTCTTTCGAAGCGAAAATCCAACCATAGTTCTTTCCCCTTATAACTGTGAATCATTACAAATTCTAAACAGGAAGAGAGGTGGAGGACTACTTTGGCCTTGCAAATTGATACCACAGCATACCCTTTAGATTCCACTTTAATTTCTACTACTCTTCCAACTTTCTCAGTGATACTATGAATGACCTCTTGTTTTCTTTCCTCAATAGGAAGACCCACAATATGAAGCCAGAAGGCACAAGAGTCAAAGGATAAAGACCTTGGGGGGCGGTGGGTTCCCAAGGTCTGAGTACCACCAAATAGCGAAAGAAGGACCAAGGGCCAGAGTCAAGAATCCTATTCCTTTCTTCAACTCTATCGAAGACAAAGAAGAAGAGCCCTAATTCAAGGTGAGCACATTTTACCTTCTCAGATTTTCAAGTTTTCATCATTATAGCTTGGAAGGCCTGGAAATTTACTGTAAGATTACCATAGAGTTAGCCAAACAGTGTGTACTCTCCTTCTTCTAGACTTGCTTATGTGACTACTTCATTAATAATAGCTTTATTGTTGTTTTGAACCATAAATGACCCAAACTTCTGCATAGGGTAGTCATACGTATATCCTAATCTCTATTCCATGAATCTTGTAGTTGATTCCTCGCACAAACTGCCTCTTTGAAGATTTTAGACACCAGATCTAAGAAGGGTTGAGGGATCTAGGCCCCTTTTCTAGTAGACAGTGGGGTAAGCATGGTTCCAAGGTAGAACCATGAACCTAAAATCGGAACCTGTGGGAATCAGTCCAACTCCAAGTTTCAAGATATGTAGGGTAGGTTCTAGATTTTAAAAATTGAGGAACCTATTCCAACGGGGTAGGTTTCAGGTTCCACTACCTAGAACCTAGAACTTGGAACATGGAGCTTGGATCCTAAAATAAATTTTTATGTTTTTTTGGTATATGTCCTCATATGATCCTATAATATTCTATGGACTCCGATGATGAGTGTATAATCTAGAGCCAAACAAATTTTTAGGTTTCAAGTTTTAAAAAAAATGAGGAATAGGTTAGTTTCAGGTTATTAATGTAACCTGTACAGAACTTGAAACCGCTCACCTCTACTTCCCCTTAGTGGTTATAGCATTCACTCTCATTTTACTTAACTCAAAATGAAAAAGGGAAAAGAAATTCGCAGGTACTTAGGTTGAAACTGACCTTAGAACATGTCACAGAGTGGATTTTAGGTTCTAAGGTATAATGAGTAGGTTCCACATTCCAAAAAATAAGGAACCTGTTTCGACGAGTAGGTTTCTGGTGAAACCTATAAGAAACCTGAAATCGCTCATCCCTAATAGAAAATCATCATTTGAGAGAGCCATGGTGCAATAGAAGATAGGGAGTGAAGGTCGAAAAGGTGGAAAGGTGAATTTTAGGGTTTGGGGAGGGCATAGGTAGGGGGTTTTGGTGTGAGTATAGTGGAGTTCAATCGTAACTCTATAAGAAGAAGATTAGGGTTTTGGTGTGAGTGTGGCGGAGCTCAATCATGACTCCATGAGAAGAAGATTAGGGTTTTTAGGGTGTTTTTAGGAAAAGTTACCAAAACGGTAGGAATTAGTAATTGTTTTTAGGGGGTTTTTAGACTGTTCTTTTCTTAGTTAAATGATCTCACTCCAAACTTGATGCTAGATTATTTGACTTTAAGGAATTAGTAATTGTGGCATTCCAAATTGAAACATAGAAATAGCTATCTGCATAAGAAGCCTATTGGTCTAGTTTATTGTAAGTGACTTGACTATTAGTCATGTTCTTTGAAACTAGATAATAGTTTTTCTCTTATAAATAAACTTAAGTTGATGGCTCTTTGTAAATCAAACTATTTAGATCTCGTTCATAATTTATGAAACCGGCTTGATACTTTATGACATTAATATATGTTCTTCTCTGCCTGATGTTATGATGCTAAGTTCTTTTAGTAGAACTAGACACTTTTAGTAGATTATTCAAATGATTGAATTCATGATAATATGAAATTTATATTTAATATTCTACAGAGGATGGCAGAGATGGAGGAGACCTTAATGAGTGGGATCATGACCAGGATGATCTACTTGATGAATAAATATATATCATTTAGAGTATGTGGGGACTTGACAGCTCACCTGTTATAGCCCATTTTAATGGCGTCCATTTATTTGAGAGTTGCCTTTTTGCTATATCTATTTTGTGAATATTATTATACTTGTTTCTTATATTTGTAAGGCCTTGGACTATTTTGACTGGCCTACTTATATCTGACTATTATGCATATGTTGGTTGTGAACTAATTTGAGATTTATTTTGGGTATGCTGATCTCATAACAGATTCATGATAAGGATGGTTCACTCATTTGGATTGCAAATGTTGATTGAGTTTGAATCCGAGTTGATTTTCTTGGATCGAATGTGGATGATTTATATTTGTTTGAACATTACACTGACCACCTTATTGGATTATGCTATATGGTAAACCTAGGAGGAGATTGTTGGATATATTATTAATATATATAATCCAAATAGTATGTTCACATACAAGTCCAATAAGTGAAAGTGTGATTATGGGCTGGAGCCCACTAACTCGCATATAAACTTTTAGGTTTCCTACGCTGGAGGTAATACTGTTGAACATTCCAAATTTTATGTCTCTTGGTATAATACTTTAAGCAACTGAAAAATCATCTTCTCACTCAAACCCTTCGTCTTCTTACTCAAACCCATAACCTCCAACAGAAGTAACTGCAGCCGACGGTTATACTTTGTATTAGGCTATATATAGCCGGAGACGATTCTTTGTAAATGATTCTTCAATCATCCAAATAATATATAACATTTGTCTTTAGCTTTGCAATTGCACAATTTATCTTTTAGTCATTTACTTTGCTTCCTGTCCGAAATCACCACAAGAATCCGTTAATCATCAAATCTGAAGGATCTTCGCATTCAGTGAAAGATCTTTCATCATGGACATTTTCGACGAAACATACTCTATTTTATTTGTTATGCATTTCATCGAGATTAACAAAAAAAAGAAAAATTTCCCGTGACCAAGTACAAAATGTAGTCAACAGTCAAATTACAGCCTTTTGTATAAAACTCACAAGGTTACAAATTTTTAGCTTTCATTGTTGTTTCACGATATTGTGCATTCATATCAGACAGTTGTTACGTTAATTTTTTGGCAATCTGTTTACAAGGCATCACAAAAGGTTTTAAATTTTTTCACTTCTAATAGCTTACATGCACATATTTATATTTCTTCTTAGATTATAGTATTTTCTTAAGTTTATGACGTCTGCACGCGTAAAAAGTACAATCTAATAATGTCGTCTGATGTTTTATAATGCCTTGTTGCTCATATAAGATCCTACACCGACTTTCCTTGTACGGTGGAGCTTGAGCACTTTGACTTTTTTTCTTCTTTTCTTCTTTTCTTTTCTTTTCTTTTCTGTCAAAACACTTTGATTTCTTCAAATCTGTAACTTTTTGAAATTTTTACGACAATCAATATTTAAAAGACGCAGAATTGTAATTTGTTTAAATTCAGATAATATCGTATTTTCGACTAGAAAGCAAGAAAGAGAAGAAAAGAAAAGCACTATTTGCTTATTTTTGAAGTGTAAAGAAACGGACGAGAGAGCCAACAGAAAACAAAAGACGAAACCGTCGGGGCCAAACGCAGTCCACATTATCCCTATCCAAGGGCCACGATTGGAGAGTGGACGAGACACACAAACAAAAATTGACGCCGACAATATAAAACATTGGGGAGACAATAATAATCATAATAAAAATAATGAATTTTATAATGAAAATAAATAAATAAATTAGTTAATGCGCCGAAGGAAAAAAAAATCTTGAAAAAGCGCCACTTGTGTCGTGGCCAACCTACCCCCAAAGTCAAAGCAACCCACAGTTCACTTTCCACCTGATGACCGGCTGCCCCCACTGCTGCTCTTCTCTCTGCCTGGTCCCACCCTGATATTAATAACCTCACTCATGTGCTGACACGTGTCCCTAACTGAAGAGGGATCTCCTTGACATTTTAATTTCTACTTTCTAAGGATAAAACGGGTAATTTGTGTAAATTTGTTGCCTGCCAATTATTTCATGCATATTTTAGCTCCATAAATGCTCAAGAACCCTTTATTTTTTACCATACTTACTTCACATTAGAGTGGGGGCTGATTTATGTTCTATGTGAGTTTCGGAAATAGTAATAAATTCTTTCATTAAGAAAAGGATTTGATCGGATTTTTTTTTTTCAGCGAGCGACACCGCGCTAGTAAATCAATAGTTGCATACTATTTTCTTGTCGTATATCTCCAAATCATCATCTAAGAAAGCAGAAAAAAGAAAAGAAACTTAGCAAGGGTATTTAAAAAAAACTCATTAAATTTTCTCTTTCATGTCTTGAGCGTAAGCAATATAATAACATTTAAGCTCGAATTATATTCTCTTGCGGGGTCAAAAAACCATGGGCCAACACGTATCTCGGGATTAGGAGATGCGGCTCACCTACCGATTACCGGTTCGACCGGTCACTTTGTTCCCACGTCGTGAAGCATTTACGAACTTCGCACCTACTGCGGCAAAGGTCAAAAGTCATTCCCACGTCAGCGGAGGACCGACGCCGACATTGATACCCTGGATCGGTGCGTTACGGAGAGAAGAAGGGTTTTGGAAGGATAAGACTATTATTTTAGTTCAGTTCAAATTTTAAAAAGACATAAGCACTACGGCTACACCTTTACCTAATCTAATGGATACAACATGTGATGCACTTTCTCGATCTCGAGGTCCAAGAGAAGGCGGATCCACCAATTTATGGTGTGTTTGCTTCGCCGGCAATGAATAAATCAAAAAATATTATCTTAAAAATAGTTACTTTTACCGCTTATAAAATGAATGAACAAAACATATTTTTCACCCTACACGGAAATATTTAGATTCGTTTGTTTCGCGAAGATGAATGATTTGAAAAATATATATTTTTGAAAATAATCGTTTGTATCGTTTGAAAGAATTAGTCGATGAAGCGTGTTAATCTATGTCTACATATTTCCATGGACGATGAAATGATTTTTTCTTTCATTCATTTTTACAAAAGATATAAACCATTATTTTTCAAAGAAAAAATATTTTTCAAATCATTCATTTTTTGCGAAACAGATGAAACCTTAATGTTTTAGATTCTAATCCTCAGTAAATCAATGCTAAAACTATCGTCTTATAACTCATGATACCCTCTTTTCGAATCCATGCCTTTCTCAGCCTTTTACCAATTATGATAAATGGACATGTTAGGACAATGTTAACACGCTTACGATGGTTTACAAGTGTTTTTTTTTTTTAATGCCAAGTGCATGTCAGAACGATGAAAAAGAACATAACCAAGATCGATTCACAACTTGACTGTAGGTCGTTTGGGGGATTTATATTTTAGGATAAAATAAGATAAGGCCATCAATCGAGGAGTCATTATATTTTAAGATAGAATAGGGATAATTGACTCAAAATCTATTATACGGCAACTAATTCGATCATAAACTTTTTAATTTTGCTAATTTAGTCGAGCACATTTTGACGATTTACTAATGTAGTTCTTATGGTCACTTTTGGGCTAATTTTGCTGGCATGGAGGTCGCTGTTACATGTGACATGACCAGCATTGACTTGATAATTTGTATAATATTTTTAACATTTTTTTTATATTTTGATTAATTATTTGATTTTTTTCATTACTTTTCTTTCTTTTCCTTTTTTTCACTGTTCATCTTCCTAGAAAGGCCTCGGCGACCCTCATTAGCCATTGGGTAAGGGCCGAGATGCCCTCACCTGTGATCGATGATTGATCATCCACTGTCGATCGTCCATGTAAATCCTTGATATTTTAAGAACAATTAAAAAAAGAGAAAAAAGGTAAAAAAAAAAAATAGGAAAAAAAAACTAAATATTATCCATGTTAGCATTGATCGTACTGTGTAGGTGGTCAGAGCTAAGTGGACCGCCACATCAGTGATTTTCAAGTCAAAATTAGCTTGAATGAGTACATTGGCAATTGTGAAAATATTTAAAACTAAATTGATCAAATCGAAAAAGTTTAAAATTGAATTAATCATGCTACAATACGTTTAGTGCTTTTTGGACAATCTTATCTTGTATCGAATAATGGGATGCGCCAACTCAATTACAAGAAAGCATGATATATATATATTGATTTTCGATTCATGTTAACATTAAATCTTGTTCGAGCACCGACCAAGTTGATTTTAAGCACACTAAAAAAGTTCCAGCTAGATATAGATTTTTTTTTTTTTCGCTTTTGTCCTATCTTTAAAATGCAATATATTTTTCCACGAAACATAGAAATATTAACATTAAATGTCATTTCAAATATTTTCTCGATCTTTTTTTTTTATATAAGTTGAGATACTATTGTTATTCTTGCGAGAAGTGATGGACTTTTAATTCCATCGAAAATGAGTTCTAAACGAAAGAATCCACAAGTAATTATTCTCGTCCTACGATACTAAAATCAGCCTATGCCTTGTTCTCAAACCATTGACTGATTTCTCACGGTCGAGTAGATTTATTTGCGTTTTTAGACAGCGCATTTATTCCTGAGATTTGAGTAAATACCAAAATCGTAGCTCGCTTTTGGGCCAAAAATCCTTTCGTGCCTCTATTTTCGAAATTACGTGTCTCTTACCTTTAGATAATACGCTATCGTGAAAAGACCGTATTACCCCTTAGCAAGAAAATTTAAGCCCCAAATTCTTCCTCGATCACGGACTCCAATTGCTCAACACATCCATCCCCCACCTCCATCCGCGGCCGCGCCCCGCTATTGCTAACCACCATCCCATCTAGGCCCCTCCGGCCAATGTCACCTTCAACTCATTGTTGCTAAAATCATACATTCCGATTCGATTAACACACAAAACAATTCAATTTATAGCTAGAATTAGAGATGAATAAGAATCACGAATGGATCTCACGATTTGATTCGATTCGCTGTGATGCGCGAGTTGATCGGGCTCCTAGATTTCTAATTGTTGGGCTCCAAAAAGTTTTGGCATTATGCTAGCTTTTGTTGAATCTTACGATTTTTCGCAATTCGAAAAATGAATTCTACAATTTACAATTCATAAAGAACAGCACATAGCGAGGGGAGATACAACGGATGGCAAGCCCGAGATTGCATGGCAGTGATCAGTTGCCATAGGTGGTAGCGTAGCTGAGTTAGGGTTGAGTTGAGTTTTTTTTCGCGGGGGGGGGGGGGGGGGGGGGGGGGTTTTGAATGGAAGGCGGATTTGAAATTTGGACATCGTTATTTTCGGGAAAAAAATGACAAATTTGTAAATAAACACAATAGAATTTGGTGTCGGATACAAATTTGTATTTATGAAAATTGAGATATAATATTATTATTTTCCTGTTTTTGAGTTTTCTCGGAGTAATTAATTGTTATGTTGAATATTCATATGATTGCAGAGGTCGGATAGACTATTTTGACTGCTCAACATTTCTAATTAGAATTCAAAAGTCTCTCATTTCTCCTCCTAGTCCCTTAATTTGATAAGTTTGATCGGTCAAACAAGAATTTTTTCTCGATGAACCTAATAGTTGACCTAGATGACTTCTTCTGAATTATTTTTTCTATGCCCTAGAATTGTAGCTTGATAATTTTAGAACATGAAGCATCCTTGCCGTTCTTAATGAGATTCTTATGTTTTTTTTCTTAAATGCAATTATATAATTTTGGTACCTCACAATCATATCATGCATTCTTTTCTGAGGCTATTTTAGGAATCATCTTCGGATAAATCAAAGTGCCTCCATAACACCCTTTTGGAAAGCCAATCCCAACGCATAAATATTTTTAAGCAGCTTATATTCTCATACTAAAACTATGTGGTGAGTCTTGTTCTATGAGGTATAATCGGCCGCATCGGCCAACAAGAAATAGACACGACGCACCGCATTTGGATATCGTTCCCTCAATGATCCATAGAAAGAGTAACTCATGTAGATTATGGAATTTTTTGAAAAAAAGGGCAGTATTTCCTACGTCGCTATTTCGAGAATATTTCTTCAAATTAGGTTTTCCTTAACGATAGGTGATAAAACATTGAAATAGATGTCGTGCACGTTACTTTTAGTAAGGTTTGTAAGCGGTGATATTCATATTTGTAACCCACCAATCCCATGATAAATTTCTCGCTAAGGCTTTGTTTGTTTTGTGGAAAATGAATGATTTGAAAAATATTTTTGTCTTAGAATCTTGAGCTCCTTCGAACAAATAAATTCTTTGTCAGTTTTATTTTTAATATGATACATGTGCTAGTTTTAAAGTGGATGTGAACTACAATGCCTGCTAACGTGGTGCTATGAGATCATTGAATACTTTCTTCCGCCATTACGTTGTAGTAACCTAGGCACTTGGTAACTAGCCTCGATAGTGGCCTAGGCACCGGGCTAGTTGCTTGATTCATCCGAGAATCTAGTAGACTGCCATTGATCTTCCGTGCCGATGCCAACATTCCAAGTGTCCTCGAAACCTTAGAACTTATGTCTAAGGGTGTCTCCTAGTTGCAA
Organism: Psidium friedrichsthalianum; assembly: GCA_019149425.1. NCBI lineage: Eukaryota > Viridiplantae > Streptophyta > Magnoliopsida > Myrtales > Myrtaceae > Psidium > Psidium friedrichsthalianum. The sequence continues at coordinate 24,198 of JAGVVM010001587.1, forward strand.
TCATGCAGTGAGGATGGTCGCATTAGTGTTGCACCGTTCACTCCGACCTAGGAAAATGCTAGCGTACGGGGAACTTTGCTGTGACTTGAATCACACAACACAGGCAGGCATAGGACCTCGCCGTAGGATTTGCACTGCATCAAGCTCTTTCACCTCGATAGCTAACTTTTAGAACGTGATTTTCCCAAATCTCTAAACTTTTAGAGCGGCTTAGAATTGAAATTACATTGTCACATATCCCTCTCGACCATTACAATGAGATCATGGTGTCATTCTAATTCAATTCTTATTTCATGAGCTACAATATCTTATTCATTTCCATTTTGCCTGCTCCTCCTCCTTTTTGTCTTTTTGCTTTTGTCTATGGAAAAACTCATGAAATAAAAAGTCACCCTGCGTCTTATTCATATTTGATGAGTCATATCCATTAAAAAATACTCTAGATCTCTGTTTGTGCATAAAGAATGACTCTTGATCGGTTCCACGTTAAAACATGATTAAGACATACATTCATTAGTGTTCTCACCACATGCATTAAGTGTGCCCACCAACTTATTAATTAACATTTAAAACACATTTAGTTTCTTAATAAAGAAAGGAAGAGCCACATGCATTTCGTGCCCACCTGAGGATATAACACGGGAAATATCATAATAATCTCCAACTTGTGTTATTAAACTATTATCACCAAAACCCATAAAAATTCTCTAATTTATATTAAGGGAAAATCACCAAAACCTATTGCAATTGTACCAATTTAGTCCTAAACACTTTTTTTTTGTCGATTTAGTCCTAAACCTTTTACAATTGTGTCAATCAGTCCATCTGGCCAAATTTTGGCTGCTGCGATATAATATTTTAACATAATTTTAATTTTTTTGATTTCTTTGCATTTTTTTTTTTTTCTTTTTTTTTCCTTTGGCTGACACAATATTTTAACAAAATTAGCTAGTTAGATTGAATTGACACAATTACAAAAGATTTATGATTGACTCGGCCAAAAAGAATTCAGGATTGAATTGACATAATTACAATAAGTTAATGACTTTTTTGGTAATTTTCTATTTATATTAAGGATGAAACCACACAACTTTCGATTCTATTGCAATTCTAGAATTTCCATCCAAAAAATCAAAAAATGGAAGAGTGGGGGGTCGGTCTTCTTCCTTAGATCTTCACCATATATTATATTTGAAAAGCCATGGTACTTCAAAAAGTGGCCCTTTTCCAACACTAGATTAAAAATTGAAATTTATTTGGATCCACTTGATGGGAATAAGAGTAAAATCTGAGCACATGCTTCCAAAAGGCATGGCACTACCTGCAATTCCAAACTTCCCCTTTTGCCATTTTCTCTTGGAGATCTTTCTTGCCACGATTCACATTACCTTTCTTTTCTGTATTAAATGTTAAGGTCTATTTCCTGTGGGAAAACATAATCATATTATAGATTAACTACAAACACCGTCGGTAAAACTTTTCTTCACCGATTAATTTATATGTTCTTATTTATTAAACAAAAAGTACTTAATTAGTTTAATCATACCACTATGGACCACCAGCTCCTGTATATATTAAACAAAAAGTACTTGTGAAAGGACCAGCAAAAATGCACTATAAAATGAACACATGTTCATTTTTTTTTAATCGTCCTTACGATCACAATCACGTGTCCAAATGCAAGTTTATTTAAAGACCTTTAAGCACCCGTCTGATCTAGAGGAGTGAAGCGATGATAATCTATTGTTACAAAATTATTGCAAGGTACACAATTAATTTCTGTTTAATATTGTTGGGAGAAGTGACAAGAAAATGGAAAATAATAAAAAGAGGAGGAAAAAATTAAGCCGAGTTCCGATTTCTGGGAGAATAAATTTTAGTAGTTGAAAAATGAGCAATGATGGACCGAATAAATTTACATGTGTTTTGATATTATTGATCAATGTAATAAATAGCTTTATACAAAAAAAAATTAAAAGGTTAACATCTCTAAAATTAGGGTTTAGAGAACCACAAAGCATCTCTAAAATACTCAACTGCATTCTTTTATTTTTATTATTTTCGTTATTATTTTCTTTTTTTTAATTAATTCGTAATTTAGAGGGGGGGAAAAAGTAGTTGGTCGAGAACTCTGACAAAAAAGTCAAACTTTCCAAGTAAATGCTTCTGAACCAGGGACGGTGGTGGTGGTCCTTTTCCGACATAGTACGGAGGAAAGAAGCCCACGTGCGGTTACGTGGGCGCGATCGCACCGGATCACCCTCTGCCAGCTTCGATATTTGGCGAACAAACCACCTTCGCCTCACAAAAAAAAAAAAAAGAGTCAAAACAATTAAAAAATGAAATTCAAAAAAAAAAATGGAAACAAAAAATCGCACATTACATTCCCCAAATTAGCAAATAGAAAAAATAAAATAATTAATTTGACCAAAATAAAAAATAGAAAAAAAAGGGACGAAAAAATTAAAATAAAGAAAAAGGAAAAGTGCAAAAACTGAAAGAGCAGAGCAGAGCACCAACAGTGACGACGAAAACATCTCTCTGTCCCTCTCTCTCTCTCTCTCTCTCTCTCTCTCTCTCTGCTTAATCGCGCACAAGCTCGAGCTCCATTTCTCTGCAACTCGGAGCACCGTCGCTCGATCGGACCTCATTGCCGCGACCATCCTCGTCCCTCCGCCGCAGCGCGATCGCCTGATCGTCATTCCTCCGCTGGTCCCGACCACTCCGGGGTCCCCAACTCACCCCCTACCCCCACCCTCCACTGCCGTACGATGAAGCCGTACGGCGAGTCCGGCGAGGAGCCGCGGTCCGATCCCGGCGACGAGACAGGCCTTGAAGGTGAGTGACGCGCGCCATTCGGCTCTGCATTCCGGCTTTTTCCGGTTTTGGGAGTCGCGCTTTTCCGTCGCGGCGCTGGCCGGAATGCGAATCGTGAGTTCGGTCTGTTTTTCGCGTGTTGTAGAGCCTATGTGGCGGTTGGAATTGGGAGGTGCCAAATCGTACCCTGAGAGGCCGACGAGGCTGATTGCATCTACTATTTGCGGACAGGGTTTTGCGGATACGGTGCGGGGTGTCGTTTCAATCATCCGCCCGACCGTAGCGCGGTATTTTCTGTCTCCTCTGGTTTGCAGTTCGATCGCCATTTAGTTGCCTTGCGGTTGGATGTTTGATTGATCCTTTGATCTTGTTTTGGACTGGTATGATCTTGTCGTTTTAGATTAGGTAATTAGGTGTTGCAGTTTGATTTGTTAATACTATTGGGAGAGTGAATGGTGCTACTTTGGTCGACTTGTTGATTAAGGATCTCAAATTTTTTGGCATAGAGTAACCATATTCAGAGTAGACTGAGGGCGATCTTTCTAGTTGCCATTTCTGGGTGTCAACTCAGATGTCATTCACCAAACATTGTAGATTTTCTACGCTTCTCAGGTGCTTGGGGCTACACGAGCTGGTGCAGTTGAGTATCCTGAACGCTTGGGCCAGCCAGTATGCCAGGTAATACATTTGGTCTGCTTTTAATCCGTTTAAGTATGCTCAGAGCCAGATGTACTGGGATATGCTCTCTGTTTTCGTAGGTAGTGTACAATGAAGGTTTTCGTTCCTCTCTAACGGGTTTTGGTTTGGACATGTAATGCATTCTCTAAACTGCAGTACTACATGAGGACGGGTACATGTAAATTTGGTGTGTCCTGTAAATTTCATCATCCTAAGCAGGGAATTGGTTCTGCTGTCCCTGTCGCGCTCAATTATTATGGTTACCCATTACGCCCGGTTCGTATAACATTACTTCCAGAGTTTAATAAATAGATGCCTTGTTGGATGTATCATTATCAGATTCACTCCACATCTAATTTTACGAAAAATGAACTTCTAATGATGTCAGGGTGAGAGAGAGTGTTCCTATTATGTAAAGACAGGGCAATGCAAGTTTGGTGCCACGTGTAAATTTCACCATCCGCAGCCAGCTGGAACCCAGATTCCAACACCAGGAGCAGCACCACAGATTGCACCGGTGGCTGCTCCAGTTATGGCATCTGCAGTGTATCCTGCTGCGCAATCCCCTGCTGTTCATTCATCTCAGCAGTATGGTGTTGTACTAGCAAGGTCTCCTGTATTGTCATCGTATGGCCCCTATGGTTCTGTTTTGCTTTCCCCCAGCATGGTTCCTTATCATGGTTGGAGTCCTTATCCGGTAGGTGAATCAAAGTTCACTATTTCCAGCTTCATGACCTATAAGTGCATGCACTCTTTAATTGTGTCATGTCTTCCTCGTGCAACGGTTGGTCAGGTGGCATCTCCAAGTGCTCAACCTTCTACGGGGTCAAGTTCAGTGTATGGAGTAACCCAACTATCTCCACCAGTGTCAGGTTTCCCTGGACAATATCAACCTTTACTTCCCTCTTTCAGTGCTTCAAGTGGTAACCAAAAAGAACAGCCATTTCCAGAGAGGCCTGGCCAACCTGAGTGTCAATATTACATGAAAACAGGATATTGTAAATATGGATCTTCCTGTAGATATCATCATCCGCCAGATCTGATTTCTCAAGAAGCAAGTGTTTTTCTTAGTCCCATTGGATTGCCATTGCGTCCAGTAAGCATCTTTCCCTTGCCCTTTGTTTTGCTTGAATAAATTACTGGTTTCATAGAATCTCTATGCTGGTCCTAAGTTCTTGGGCCAAGCCTGCTCTGTCTACTTTAAAAGCACAAATTAAGAATGGGATTAAGCTGGCCTTTGATGCAGGGATTAGTCTCTGTTAATTTCTTTCTATCTTCCCCACATGTTCTTGGGAGATTGCTTGAGTATGAATTGACAATAATTCTCCATGATGTTGCCTTTCATGCTTTGTGATCCAACTTGGACTTTTATGGTTGTGAAGAGAGGAAATTGTGGACTTAGTTGGGATGCCGATACTGGGGGGATGCGTGTATCTCACAACTTAGAGATTGAGTATAGAGACCATAATCTTTCTGGCATACTACTTGAGAGGCTTATTTTCATGACCACTGAAAAGATGTCTGGAGGAATGTTCTATTGGTTCCAGGACATGATATATTCATAGACAACAAGCTCCAAACTGCAATATTCGGGATTTAAGGTTTTAAAGTTCGGTCATGATGTGATCTACCTGGAGTCATCCCTACCACTGTCCATAATTTAACTTGTAATACCCACAAGCATTTTCTATTTGCAAACATCCGTCATCGTTTCCATAGTTCTTCCCTGTCCTTGGTTTTCTCAAACGTGTTTGTGTTACAATTCACAATAACTATTTTTGTTGCTATGGATCATGATTCTTCTAGAGGAAAGAAGATAGAAACTCGGATTTCCTATCCTGCCAACTTTGTGATGGTAGTGCTAGTGTATACAAAGATATTTATCTGGTCCACTCTCTTCCTTCTAAATTACTACAAACTAGCATGAGACAGTTGTATCTTGAAGAGTCCCAGAGTTTGTATTTTAAGGGTTTCCTTTTATGTGCAACCATGACGAGTGATGCTACCGCATTAACCATATATTCTTGAGTTATTCGTGGAACCATCTCTGCTAATCATGTCCTTTAGGGGAAGGTTTTGTGCTCGTGTTATAAAAGCTGTAGAGAGAACTATCACCTAAATAACCTAACATCAACATCAGCATCAACATCACCTTTATCCCAAACCAGTTGGGGTCGGCGCTAAATAACCTAACAGAATATACAAAATCATCCTCTTCCCAAGAACTAAGAAAATTTATGGCCTGAGTTAGGTTATTTCTGGACTGCGTAACTATAAATAGAAGTCAAATTGCATGTTATTCTTTAGTGTTAATGGCGGCCAATGATGGTAGGGGAGGTCTCGTGTCCCTACACTAGTGAGAAGATTCAGATTTTCTGGCACCTTCCAACCCCTTCCTCCATGTAAACAGTAGACAAATGAGTGGATAAGGTTTAACCTAAGAAGTGTAGCTTTGTTTGCCCAATATTGTATTTTCTCTGTTGTCGAGTGACTAATGTGTGTTATACAGATAGCCATTTTGCAAAAAGTGGTACCCACTGAAACTGTCTATTGCTATTTGACAAGTAGGTATGCAGAAGTGGATCCTATTGTCATGTAATCCATAAGCCATAATGCCTTTGTCCGACTGAAGTGCGTCACTGAATGTCTTCTATGCTAGGGCGATGATGCAGCTCACAAGAATGATTAAGTTGATATTTCGCATGATGTTTCCATTATCATCGAGATGCAAAGATTTATCTTCACCAAAACTCGGTGATAATGGAAATATGGCAGCACCTATCAAATTGATCTATAGTGTGGCTGCATCGGCAAAACAATGCCATTTTTTTACTGGTGCAATTGGTAAGGGATCATCTGACTAACAACGCAGCATGATATTCCTGCAGAAACTTTTCTCCAATACCTAGTGAAGAGTTTGCTGAGATAAAGATTCTTTACAGTTAACAATTTAGACTTAACCGTGAATTTTGGAGAAGTTTCTCTCTTTCAAAATTGTAAATGAAGGGTAAAATCTTTCACAAGAGTTGCACTACTCCAGTTAAGCTCAGAGAATGTTAAATGATAAGCTGTTCCCGTTACTCTTTTCTACTTTCCTTGCAAATTTTAGATCTTGACAGCAATATGAATTCTTATGTTCAGCCTTTTTTGACTTATTCAGATGTCTAGGAAAGCTAAATTGAGAGTTCCATGTGTTCCTCTGTTACAGATATTGCCATTATATGCTTACATGGAATGTATCTGGACTTATAATCGACGTGTTATGTGATAATTGTCCATTTGGAAATCTGAGAATAACAAAAATAGCAGATAAAGTACTGAGAAGGTATCGCTTATTCTGTTGGCTTATTGTGGCAAGTGAGAAGATGGACGATTTAGGATTCTTAGGGAAGGCAATGGTAGATCTGGTTCGATATGCAGGAGTGCAAATAGTAACATCTGACATCGTGGAAACCCTCTATTTTCTTTTCCTTAATTTTTGGTTGGCTGCTTGCTCAACATCGGTGTTTGTTTATATCTGTTGTCTGTGCGATGTCTGCATTTAGATTGAATACTCAGTCTAGACTTTCCACATTGCTTGATTATTGTATGCAGTATGCTTCTTGCATTCTGTTGGGTATCGAGTCTTACCAGAAAGGTGCTTAACTAAGATAAATGCTTGAGAGTTTCAAAGTGCAATCTAATGCTGGATGACCTATCGTGCCTCCTGAGCAGTGATAATAACCCTACACTGGCCTCAAATGAGTCTCATAACTATTACCTTATTTTGCGTCTTCTCACTATTTATCCTTCTAAAAGATAGCTGGATCAGCTCAAGTAAAGCTAGACTCTATTGAAGAGTACATTTCGCCATGTGAAGCGTGTCTCTGTATCAATCTGCCCCATCTAAGTTTTATTTTATCTCATTTTACCTACTACACTATCAGAACTGTAGGAGCTTTCCTCAAGTTCTTGCTGCTGGTGAAGTTTTCGTCCAATCTGATGCACGAAACATGTAATCCATATTACTGTAATGAATATGCAAGAGGTCCAAGAGTTTCTGTATTTGCCATCCCAATAAGGGATTACTATCTAATAAGGGAAAATATTGATTGTATAAAATCTCTTTTGAAATTATGTCGAGTGGGTTAATAATTGAGTGTCGCATGCTTAAAAGGGTGACTCAATTTCAACAATAAATTCACTGGTGAAAAGAACTTCAGACAGGCTAATGTAAATTCTGAAATTGTTGGGGGCAAAGTAAAGGAAAAAGAGGTTTCTGGGGAGAAAAAAGATTCAGATTGTGCTTACTTCATGAAGTGAAGCGTGTTCTTTTTCTCTAAACTAAATTTCAGTCATGTTATAGGTGTTTGTTTTCTGTTCTTAGATGGATTGCAGTGTGCACGAGATCTGCATCCTTCAACATTGAAAATTAGAAAGTGTTCGTGATGCTTGCCAGCATGTTTTGTGATATAATAATACAAGAGCATGTAATTTTCTCAAATTTTGGTTAATTTGTTTTCTGTCTCATTGTTATGTGGGTTTATATTCTAGGCAAATTTACCTCAGTTAAAAGGGCTTCTTCTCTTCAGCACACATGTTTCTCCCAATTTTTTTTTTTTTGGTACTTTAACCCTGATGCTAATTGCTGACTTGTTGATTGTTATCCTCATTTCATTTCACTACTGCTATGATAGGGAACAGATATAGCCAATGTCTTTTCTTCTGCAAAAGCAGATTATTTTTTTGTATTTTTGTAAAATCTGTCAAGTGGTGTATACCAAAAATGACCATTCATCACATAATTCCCAAGAAAAAGTTACATCATGGAATCCAGTAAAAGCTTTATGGTTAGTTCAATGGCTATTCCCACTTTCTTATTTGACTTGTGATACATCAAATATGCGATTGGCCTGCAGGTTTAAGTCGTCTCACTCAACTTGTGTTTGCATTTATTTGTATGAGAATGGAGTATGAAAATTATGAAATTGCAAGTTCGCTATTTCAAGCTCTTTTAGAAAGGATAATTGAGTAGTTAGGCATTTGGCTGGGCTTCCTCCTACATGGTAGTGATGCTGGTGCTTACTGATTGTGTCTTGCCTTAGGGAGTCAATATAATACTTTAATAGAAGTGCGATCCCTGGAGAAGTGGATTTTTCTAATATGCCTTGCTTATTGCTAACCTGGTTATGTAAGATGCTTCCTCATTGG
>JAGVVM010001588.1:0-42400 GCA_019149425.1 Psidium friedrichsthalianum
TGGGGTGGCAAATGTTGTTATAAGGGTGATATTACCAAAAAACTCAAACCGGTACATTTGTGACAAATTCACTCCGAATTATTTTTGGACCACCAAAAATCGTAAACTAGTACTCCTGTGATAAATTTACTTCCAAACTGATACACATGTGATAAATTTATCCCCTATTAGTTTTCATTAAATTTTATTATCAAATTGTTGAATTAGATGACACATGACTGTTAACGGTTTATTAATTTGGGGTTTTAATTTTTTTTTTTTGTCACAGGTGTGCCAATTTAAAGTTTTTTTTATGATATTAACTCAATTCTATGAAAACTAACATAGGGTAAATTTTTCATCCACACCCAAGTTCGATAACATTGGTTCCGCTACCTCGATGACGATTTTCCTACCCCATAGGGAAAGGACCTTCCCCTTTTGGGCCGGTGCTCCTACCCATTATATGAATATATCAAGAAAAATGTATGGTCTAATGAGGCTTCCATGAAATATTTACTCATGGGTGGGGCAAGCTCTTCTATTCTGGTTCAATTTGGTCCATTTTTGGCTATACATACATTTTCACAAATAAACTATCCAAGACTATGACTTTCTAGACCAAATGAGGCTTCAGATGAAGGATTCTAAAAGAACTAAAGAGAGAAAGTAATTTTACAAAGGCTGTCGACCCCTTGTTCGGACATTGACAAACCAGGAGATCCTTCCTCTCCGGAGGAGCCGTAAAGAAATCCACCCTTTCAGACATAGCCAAGGGCTTGGTTTGCTCGAAGGAGCATATACTAGTTTAGGATAAATTTATCACAAGTGTAGCAGTTTAAAATTTTTGGTGATCGAAAAATTAGTTTGGAGTAAATTTATCACAGATGTACTAGTTTGGGGTTTTTCATGGCATTAACCCTATTTATAACATATAGTTGTTGGTGCTTTTCAATATATATTCCAATTAACATATTTTCTGTCAACCATAAAATTGATTTATTATAACTCACTTATAGAAAAAGATTGTAATTATCATCAAGATTAGTTCATTATTCTTGTGTTAATAATTAATATGACCCGTGTTGAACGTTACTCCCACGTCACCTATTATAATGCTTCGGTTGTATTAAATTGGCAACCCTTCAATCCTAGTTTGCACTAAGTATGGGGCTAATTTGGCTGACGACCCACTTGTTCCGTAACTTTGGTGCTTACTTATTACGTCCTAAGAATACAAATTAACCTGGCACCTTCTATAATTTGCTGACGTTAATTATTTATGATCAATAGACATGAAATGCGATCAATTTTGTACTAATGTTACAAAATTAGTATCTCCCGGCAGTGAATTGGACAACGACCGAGACATTTCCAATGCTTTAAGTTACGTTTTTTTTTGGTAGGTCCAATGCTTTAAGTTACGTTTATCGTCACAAAGAAAACAAATTACCAACGGCCCCCGAAAATTGACCATCGAATGAAGCTTGTGACTACAAATCATACTTTATAGCCACGAACCTAACGACCGCAAGAATTACGAAAAGAACAAAAGAAAAAAGAAAGTCATCAACCTATTGTAAGTATATCGATTTAGTCCTAATATTTTTTTGCCAATTGAGTTCTAAACATTTTGTATTTACATCAATTCGGTTCATTCGGTCAATTTTGACCCGAAATCCCTAGCATGGACCCTGACGGTCTACCGTGGCGCGGCCAATAACGACGGGTCAACACCTTCGATCGCCAGCCGCGAGTTCACCACCACGTTGTTCAAGCATTTTATCTAGGAGACCGTCGGCCACGAGAGGTGGGTGAGATAGACAAGAGAAAGAGAAAGTGCGAGAGGTGGGTGAGCTAAGACATTTCACCGTTTCTTCCATGACTAGCTGAGGCATCCACCATCGAAAGAGCAGAATAAGAAAATAATTTGTCGGCACCATCCACCACCGCAAGGCATCGGAAACGAGAAAGGTGAACTGAAACGCAACATCTTCAAGTGTTGACTAATTAATGAGGTATCTAAAGGCAGTATCGACAGATATCATAACAATATCAAACTTATGAACAACAGTTTCTTGTGAAAATTTCGTTGCTAATGGATAAGATATCATCGACGACTTTCTCGATCGCAGAGGAGAGCAGGTTGCCTCTCGATAACTCGTACAATAAGGGGTTGCCCAAATGGTAAGCGTGTTCGTTCTTCTCGCTCGAAAATTGGGTTCGAGTCACTGCACTTGAGTATTCGCCGGGCTCCACCCTAGGAGCGCTATCCGTGCGTCTCAAATAATTATCCCGCGTGCGTGGGACGAGGGAGTTGCCACGCCCGATATGAATTAAGCATGAGATCAACAAGTCTCAAAACATCTCGTGATTTTTTTTTTATAAATATAAAAGAAAACTCATTAATTTTGCTTGTATGATTGCCACGAGCAATTTGTGACGGAACTTAATAATTATTAACTTGAAATGAAATTAACAAAAAAATAGGAACTGGAAGTCGCTTGTTCATATAAATCCTCTGCCAAGTGTTTTAAGGGTCTCTCTAGATAGTCGGGGCTTCCACGCTCGTCCTCTAGATTATAAAAGATGACAACCATGGTATATCATATATACCGCAAAGCATGGTTCATTCACCAAACTTGCCCCGAAAAGAAACTTTCATGGACATTATATCTACTTAATTTAAGACTATAACAACATTAACGATTTTCCCTTTTTTTCCTCAAGTCCTACGTACATCGGCGGCGCTCGCCAAGTCGGGGAACCTTGAAATTGAACATAGATGCGTCACGGAGCGCCGAATCAAGCGAGGCTGCAGTCGCCCGGATCCTCCGAGATGCTTCCGGGACACTTAATTTCTTCTGGCTTCGCAAAGACGATCAGAGCCCCTTCGGCTATTGTTGCAGAAACCCTCGCCGTGCGGGAAGGGTTGGACTTCTTGCTGAAGTACGTAGGGAAGAAGGATCTTGGTGGAAGACGGGTTTACATTCACCTGCTCCGAAGCCTGCGATGGAGACAGATTTGCCGATCTGCCGTTAGATGGCTCCAGAAACTTGACGAAAGCCCATGGACGGTGAGCCCAATAATGATGGATTTGCCGAGCCTTGATGGACCAACTTAAACGCGTCGATCTGGCCCACTGCTCCTTGACTCCCTCAACCCGAATTGGTTGACAAAACCTCCTCAGAACCTTTTGGTCATTCTTACGTTTGGATTGTAGAGACTCGAATGTTATCCTTTATGACTATGAATGAAAGCAGTATGTTTTGTCCAACAACAACACAAAAAAAAAAAAAAAATCCCCATGTCCTTCCCCGTTATCGGCATGGCCGCATGCCTAGTGGCAATAACATTTATGATTTAGAAGGTTGAAAATACATCAAAATATAATATGTTCGAGGTTTATGGTTTAAGTAACCCTACTTCTTGCTTTTGAATCACAATAATATCGAGAAGCTAACATAATTCTTGCTTGTTCATAGCGAGATACGCGCGGCGGTTTTCTTCTGTTCCCCATCGAAAAGAGAAGAAAAGCTTTTTGGCAATGAAAGTTTTGAATTTACGTTGCCAAAAGGGTAGGATTTTTCCCGCCCAGGTATTTTGCAATTTTCTTTTTATGTTTACATCGCAAATATGCAAAGAAAGTGTTGTAATTTAAATTTAGAGTTATGACTATTATATTATCCGAAATTAAAACTAATATCATTAATGTACTATAAAAAAAAGCATAGAATTAAAGATATTTAACACTGCATAACATTGTAACGCTTAAGTATCATTTAAAATTAGTTTGTACTTACTATTCGAATTTAATAACTTACTCAGGTATTTATGTTATTACTACTGACTGAACATGATATACTTATTTACGCGAATGGGTGTGATTCTTATTTATAACATGTAGATGTTCATACTTTTGAACATATACCCCAAGTAACATATATTCTGTGGACGTAAAAAATTGTTCCGTTCTTATTTCAAAATTATAGATAATAATAGTAATTGTCACCGAGACTAGGTAATTATTATTAGGTTCAAAATTATATGACTTGTGTTTAAAGTTTCCAGCACGTCAGCTATCATGGTCCAGGTTGGTCCGGTTCCCTCGAGAAACAAGAATAGGACTAGTGGTCTCGGTTCTCAATTTTCGGAACCATGGACCGCACCAAATGTCCCTAGAATTGGACCAGGCCGAACCAGACCACCTGTTGGGTCCGGTTCCTAAGCGGAACAGTGGAACCGATAACATGAAAATAAAATGTAAAATGTTAACCCGTTGCATAACAACCAGAAATTGGACCATAAGTAAAATCATTGATACTGGGGAAAAAAAAAGGATGCGGAAGCTGCTGGAGCCTATACTGGTGTTTTGGGTATCATAGAAATATCAAAAGGATAGGCCATGCTAATTTGGGGGATTAGGTTTTCGTCAGGACTCAGAAGATGACGTCTTCTAAAGTTTAAATTGTGTCTTTTAAAAAAAAATAAAAATTTGTAGATCTGGATGCGCGGTCCATCGGTCCGATTCCTCCTTAGAATCGGGAACCGGACCTCCCGGACAGTGGTTCCACCTTGAGGACAGAGGACCGCACCAACAACCTTTACAACCAAACCAAACTTGTCATCCGGTCTGGTCCGGTTGGTCCATCTTGTTCATCCCTACTGAATTAGTAAGTTTGCAATAAGTAATATGGCTAATTTGGTTGATGGCTCATCTGTTCCGCAACTTTGATGCTTACATTATTCATCCTAATAATATAATTTAAAATTAATTAACCTTGCGCCTTAGATAATTTGCTAACATTAATTATTTATGATTTTTTTAACCAATCTTAATTATTTATGATCAACAGATATGAAATGTGATCAATTTTGTGCTAGTGTTACATAATTAGTATTTCGTGGCAGTGAATTCGCCTATATGACAAAGACATTTCCAGTACAAAAAAAATATTGAGAAAAGTATAAAAAAAAAAACCCTAGACCTATTGTATTGGTACTAGTTCAGTTTTAAACATTTCAGCTGGACTAATTTAGTCCTAAACTTTTTTGCATTTGTACTAATTCATTCAATCCAGCCGATTTTGGCCGAAAATTGCTAATGTGAACACCGGCGGTGCCACATAGGATAGTCGATCACCGCCATAGACATTTTTTAATAATAAATTTTTAATTATTTTTTCCTTTCCTTTTTCCTTTTTCCTTTTTCCTTTTTCCTTTTTCCCCTTAAACTTTGGCTTTCGCAGGCAAGGGCCAAGGGCAAAAAAGGGAAAAATGATAAAAATAATGTTATTAAAAAATATTAGTGAAAATATTCACATTAGGGCTGGCCATCCTACGTGGCGCTGCTGGTATTAAAGTCAGCGATTTTAGATTAAAATTAAATTAACCGAATGAACTCAACGCAAAAATGTTTAGAATTAGATTAGCACTGAATTAATATTACTGCAATAGATTTATAATTTTTTTTGATACTTTTCCCGAAATGTATTGTATTGCCACGAAAAGTACTTATTTGGTCGTGCCAGATAAAATCGTTAGCGAAGAAAAGCAGTGGCTAGAGATCCAACCTATCCCTACGAACATGGAGCCACAATAAAGCTTTCCGTAACAAAAGATTTGGCATGCTGTTCCAAAAGTATTTTTTGTGACAATAACTGCTAACTTCCCTCTTTTTTGAGGTGACATGTTTAATTTTCTACCACAAGAATTATTTTCAGTCCCGGAAGTTCTTTCGCAACGAACTATTCGTAGCCAAAATAATCGAGATGATTAGACTTGAAGATCCCCATCAAGTAAGAAGGAGAGTGTTGCAATTTAGACCTGATATTGTATCATCTGTGTTAAATATTCAATGCACGAATCGAATTTTTTCAACACTCGGGGCGCGCGTTTTGGTTCACGAAGAATGAATCATTTTGAAAAATATTTTTCAGAAAATAATCGCTTGAACCACCACACGAATGAAGTAAAATAAAATATATTCGTCCACGAAAATATTTAGATCTAAACCATTATCGATAGTGAAACATTTCATTATTTTTTATCCACTAATTATTTTAAAAAATACAAATAATCTTTTTTGGGAAAAAATATTTTTCAAAAATATTTATTTTTCGCAAAGAGCCTCAACTTAAAATCTATCATTTCTCTCAGTAATTAAACCTTGGCAAGATTTTATAATGTAAACGGAGGCATCACAAGCTATTTAGTTCTTTTCGCTCTGCCTTTCAGATTACCCAAGAGAGCCTAAGACAAAATGGCGGCTCCACAAAACCATTATATTAAATAAAAAAGCAATGACCGGTGCGGCAGATTATGGAGTCTGCAAAGATGATTTAATTTTAAACATCTTTATTTAAAAGAATGAATTATTTAAAAATTATTTAAAAATTATTTTTTAAAAAATACTCATTTGTATTACTTATAAATAATAAATAAACCACGAAAATATTTATATGCAAATTACTATGAATAAAGAACGTTTTTTTTATTAACCAATTATTTTAAGCGATCCAAACGATTATTTTTATAAATTTATACTTCAAATCATTATTTTTTGTAAAATAAACAAGTCCTAAGTTATAAATTCCAATTGCATAAACATATAGGGGCCGAAACACAATAAATTACTCCATCTACCTAACCACACACACATTCTAGATGCACGTATGCATTCTAGACGTCGCACATCAATCGCCTCAACGGGCAAATTCGGATGAAGATCCTCTATCTCAAACGGTGTCCACTCGATATCCCGACAATAAAAATCTATGGTTGAAATTCATTAAGAAACCAAAACGATGCCTGCTCGATACGTTGACAATGAAATCTATGGTTGAAATTCATTGAGATATCAAAACAATGTTTCGTGCGATCTACCTTGTAATAGCTACACAAAATCAGACATTGAAAAAAAAAAAAAAAGTCACATTCAATTGATTATTCTTGAAAACTCTCTCGAGCAACAATCAAGCACTCAAACACCACCACTGATCCTTAGTGCAGAAACATTAATGCGTCCGACCTCGGCTCTTCTTCGCATTGCTTCTTCTTCCGCTGCTTCTTGTCGTAAAACTAAACGATCCCTCTAGCCTTGGCCTGCGCATCCCTCACCTCCCCCAGGTACACCCTCACCGCTCGCGCCCCGAAAGGAATTCGCCTCCGGGTCCCCGCCGTTTTATAATCGAAGGCAGCATAAAGCCGCCCCACGACCGCGTCGAGACTCCCCGAGGCCTGCCGCAGCGGGCACGGGCACGCCGTCGACGGCTGCGGGCGCCCGAACAAGGGCAGCCCTGGGCGTGGACCTTGGTCTTCCCGAACTGGTCGAGGTGCCTGAGGAACTCGAGCACGTGGGCGCTGCTGCACCGCGACAGAAGCAGCGGCGGCCGGTGGTCGCGCAGGAACTGCTGGAAGTCGCTCCAGTCCCGCCGCTTCTGCGACTCGTAGCGGCTCAGGGCGGGCCGCAGCAGCATCGGCGGACGATATATGAATGACTGGTGGAGATCGGGTCTTGCAGCGGCAGGGGCGGCGGAGGTCGTGGCGGCGGAGTTGCGCCGGCTTCTCAACGCCGCGGCTGCTGCAGCGGCTACGGCGGCCGACATGTCGAGATAAAGCAATACGAGTGGGATCCCTCTCTCTCTCTATCTCTCTGCACTTAAAATTGTGAGAAGCAAGAGTTGGCATCAGAAGAGAAGAAGATTCTCTTTTCTGATCTTGACTACTCTGTTCGGTGGAGACAACAGTTAGAGGAAGGATATGAGTACAGGGTGAGAGAGAGAGAGAGTGGGGTGCGTGTGTGGAAGGATGAAGGGAGGAGGGAGGATATAAATAAGAGGTGAAGAGTGTGTAGGTTTACCGATGGAAAAGAAATCGTCCGTACTATAAACATGAATACATCGAATAGCACATATAATTATACTTTTCATTAACATTACATGTTAGTTAATTCATAATTCTAAATATTTTCTATTACTGATTTTTCTATCCCGTATAATCGATATATTTCGAAAATTATAACCAATTTTCAAATGATTAGAGAAGAACCTTATCATTTCATCGCAATCATGTTGTATTGTTGTCTCTCTAATGAAACTCACCTTATCAGATTGTTCTGTCGCGGGCATCCTCAACTGCAATGAAATACTCTATCATGAATGGATCTCTCTCTCCCTCCACCTCTTTCCTCTACTCCTCCATTTTGTGATCGTTGCTGCCTTCCGCTTTTGACCGTTGTAGCCGAACGGATGGTGTTGAGATCGTCGCTTACAACGAAGCTCTACACAAATTCTAGCCTCAATTCGTCATCTCTCCTCACTCCTTGCCTTTGACTCGCTGATCTCGGTCATTTAGATCTCCAAGGTGACATCGACCTCATGACACGGCGCCGGAGGCTAGGTGCTATGGTAAGGTCATATGGGCCAACGAGAGGGCAGCGAGGAAAGGCAAGGAGTGAGGAGAGATGACTGATCAGTGAATTTGACATAGGCGACGAGCACGATGAAAGTCAATGACGTTGGTATTGACAGAAAATGGCGGGCAATGATGCATTGAGGAGGGAGGGAGGGAGGGAGGGAGAGAGAGAGTCCATTATCATAGGTGATAGTGAATGAGAAAGAATCATCATAACCCACACATATCAAAAGTGTACATCATTTTACGAGACATAAAATCCACATAATATGAGATGAAATGATAAGATTTCTTCTCTAATCATTTGAAAATTGGTTATAATTTTCTTTTGTACTTTTATGAGAAAGAAAAATCACGTAATGAATAGGCTAGAATTATGAATTAACTAACATGTAATGTTAATGAAAAGTATAATTATATGTGCTATTCGATGTATTCATGTTTATAGTTACGGACGATTTTCTTTCCATCCTGTAACCCTACACACTCTTCACCTCTTATTTATATCCTCCCTCCTCCCTTCATCCTTCCACACACGCACCCCACTCTCTCTCTCTCTCCACCCTGTACTCATATCCTTCCTCTAACTGTTGTCTCCACCGAACAGAGTAGTCAAGATCAGAAAAGAGAATCTTCTTCTCTTCTGATGCCAACTCTTGCTTCTCACAATCCTTAAGTGCAGAGAGATAGAGAGAGAGAGGGATCCCACTCGTATTGCTTTATCTCGACATGTCGGCCGCCGTAGCCGCTGCAGCAGCCGCGGCGTTGAGAAGCCGGCGCAACTCCGCCGCCACGACCTCCGCCGCCCCTGCCGCTGCAAGACCCGATCTCCACCAGTCATTCATATATCGTCCGCCGATGCTGCTGCGGCCCGCCCTGAGCCGCTACGAGTCGCAGAAGCGGCGGGACTGGAGCGACTTCCAGCAGTTCCTGCGCGACCACCGGCCGCCGCTGCTTCTGTCGCGGTGCAGCAGCGCCCACGTGCTCGAGTTCCTCAGGCACCTCGACCAGTTCGGGAAGACCAAGGTCCACGCCCAGGGCTGCCCCTTGTTCGGGCGCCCGCAGCCGTCGACGGCGTGCCCGTGCCCGCTGCGGCAGGCCTCGGGGAGTCTCGACGCGGTCGTGGGGCGGCTCCGGGCTGCCTTCGAGGAAAACGGCGGGGACCCGGAGGCGAACCCTTTCGGGGCGCGAGCGGTGAGGGTGTACCTGGGGGAGGTGAGGGATGCGCAGGCCAAGGCTAGAGGGATCGTTTAGTTTTACGACAAGAAGCAGCGGAAGAAGAAGCAATGCGAAGAAGAGCCGAGGTCGGACGCATTAATGTTTCTGCACTAAGGATCAGTGGTGGTGTTTGAGTGCTTGATTGTTGCTCGAGAGAGTTTTCAAGAATAATCAATTGAATGTGACTTTTTTTTTTTTTTCAATGTCTGATTTTGTGTAGCTATTACAAGGTAGATCGCACGAAACATTGTTTTGATATCTCAATGAATTTCAACCATAGATTTTCATTGTCAACGTATCGAGCAGGCATCGTTTTGGTTTCTTAATGAATTTCAACCATAGATTTTTATTGTCGGGATATCGAGTGGACACCGTTTGAGATAGAGGATCTTCATCCGAATTTGCCCGTTGAGGCGATTGATGTGCGACGTCTAGAATGCATACGTGCATCTAGAATGTGTGTGTGGTTAGGTAGATGGAGTAATTTATTGTGTTTCGGCCCCTATATGTTTATGCAATTGGAATTTATAACTTAGGACTTGTTTATTTTACAAAAAATAATGATTTGAAGTATAAATTTATAAAAATAATCGTTTGGATCGCTTAAAATAATTGGTTAATAAAAAAAA
The DNA here is from genome assembly GCA_019149425.1 of Psidium friedrichsthalianum. Classification (NCBI taxonomy): domain Eukaryota; kingdom Viridiplantae; phylum Streptophyta; class Magnoliopsida; order Myrtales; family Myrtaceae; genus Psidium; species Psidium friedrichsthalianum. Next base: position 10,242 of record JAGVVM010001588.1, read on the forward strand.
CGTTCTTTATTCATAGTAATTTGCATATAAATATTTTCGTGGTTTATTTATTATTTATAAGTAATACAAATGAGTATTTTTTAAAAAATAATTTTTAAATAATTTTTAAATAATTCATTCTTTTAAATAAAGATGTTTAAAATTAAATCATCTTTGCAGACTCCATAATCTGCCGCACCGGTCATTGCTTTTTTATTTAATATAATGGTTTTGTGGAGCCGCCATTTTGTCTTAGGCTCTCTTGGGTAATCTGAAGGCAGAGCGAAAAGAACTAAATAGCTTGTGATGCCTCCGTTTACATTATAAAATCTTGCCAAGGTTTAATTACTGAGAGAAATGATAGATTTTAAGTTGAGGCTCTTTGCGAAAAATAAATATTTTTGAAAAATATTTTTTCCCAAAAAAGATTATTTGTATTTTTTAAAATAATTAGTGGATAAAAAATAATGAAATGTTTCACTATCGATAATGGTTTAGATCTAAATATTTTCGTGGACGAATATATTTTATTTACTTCATTCGTGTGGTGGTTCAAGCGATTATTTTCTGAAAAATATTTTTCAAAATGATTCATTCTTCGTGAACCAAAACGCGCGCCCCGAGTGTTGAAAAAATTCGATTCGTGCATTGAATATTTAACACAGATGATACAATATCAGGTCTAAATTGCAACACTCTCCTTCTTACTTGATGGGGATCTTCAAGTCTAATCATCTCGATTATTTTGGCTACGAATAGTTCGTTGCGAAAGAACTTCCGGGACTGAAAATAATTCTTGTGGTAGAAAATTAAACATGTCACCTCAAAAAAAGAGGGAAGTTAGCAGTTATTGTCACAAAAAATACTTTTGGAACAGCATGCCAAATCTTTTGTTACGGAAAGCTTTATTGTGGCTCCATGTTCGTAGGGATAGGTTGGATCTCTAGCCACTGCTTTTCTTCGCTAACGATTTTATCTGGCACGACCAAATAAGTACTTTTCGTGGCAATACAATACATTTCGGGAAAAGTATCAAAAAAAATTATAAATCTATTGCAGTAATATTAATTCAGTGCTAATCTAATTCTAAACATTTTTGCGTTGAGTTCATTCGGTTAATTTAATTTTAATCTAAAATCGCTGACTTTAATACCAGCAGCGCCACGTAGGATGGCCAGCCCTAATGTGAATATTTTCACTAATATTTTTTAATAACATTATTTTTATCATTTTTTCCCTTTTTTGCCCCTTGGCCCTTGCCTGCGAAAGCCAAAGTTTAAGGGGAAAAAGGAAAAAGGAAAAAGGAAAAAGGAAAAAGGAAAGGAAAAAATAATTAAAAATTTATTATTAAAAAATGTCTATGGCGGTGATCGACTATCCTATGTGGCACCGCCGGTGTTCACATTAGCAATTTTCGGCCAAAATCGGCTGGATTGAATGAATTAGTACAAATGCAAAAAAGTTTAGGACTAAATTAGTCCAGCTGAAATGTTTAAAACTGAACTAGTACCAATACAATAGGTCTAGGGTTTTTTTTTTTATACTTTTCTCAATATTTTTTTTGTACTGGAAATGTCTTTGTCATATAGGCGAATTCACTGCCACGAAATACTAATTATGTAACACTAGCACAAAATTGATCACATTTCATATCTGTTGATCATAAATAATTAAGATTGGTTAAAAAAATCATAAATAATTAATGTTAGCAAATTATCTAAGGCGCAAGGTTAATTAATTTTAAATTATATTATTAGGATGAATAATGTAAGCATCAAAGTTGCGGAACAGATGAGCCATCAACCAAATTAGCCATATTACTTATTGCAAACTTACTAATTCAGTAGGGATGAACAAGATGGACCAACCGGACCAGACCGGATTGACAAGTTTGGTTTGGTTGTAAAGGTTGTTGGTGCGGTCCTCTGTTCCTCAAGGTGGAACCACTGTCCGGGAGGTCCGGTTCCCGATTCTAAGGAGGAATCGGACCGATGGACCGCGCATCCAGATCTACAAATTTTTATTTTTTTTTAAAAGACACAATTTAAACTTTAGAAGACGTCATCTTCTGAGTCCTGACGAAAACCTAATCCCCCAAATTAGCATGGCCTATCCTTTTGATATTTCTATGATACCCAAAACACCAGTATAGGCTCCAGCAGCTTCCGCATCCTTTTTTTTTTCCCAGTATCAATGATTTTACTTATGGTCCAATTTCTGGTTGTTATGCAACGGGTTAACATTTTACATTTTATTTTCATGTTATCGGTTCCACTGTTCCGCTTAGGAACCGGACCCAACAGGTGGTCTGGTTCGGCCTGGTCCAATTCTAGGGACATTTGGTGCGGTCCATGGTTCCGAAAATTGAGAACCGAGACCACTAGTCCTATTCTTGTTTCTCGAGGGAACCGGACCAACCTGGACCATGATAGCTGACGTGCTGGAAACTTTAAACACAAGTCATATAATTTTGAACCTAATAATAATTACCTAGTCTCGGTGACAATTACTATTATTATCTATAATTTTGAAATAAGAACGGAACAATTTTTTACGTCCACAGAATATATGTTACTTGGGGTATATGTTCAAAAGTATGAACATCTACATGTTATAAATAAGAATCACACCCATTTCGCGTAAATAAGTATATCATGTTCAGTCAGTAGTAATAACATAAATACCTGAGTAAGTTATTAAATTCGAATAGTAAGTACAAACTAATTTTAAATGATACTTAAGCGTTACAATGTTATGCAGTGTTAAATATCTTTAATTCTATGCTTTTTTTTATAGTACATTTAATGATATTAGTTTTAATTTCGGATAATATAATAGTCATAACTCTAAATTTAAATTTACAACACTTTCTTTGCATATTTGCGATGTAAACATAAAAAGAAAATTGCAAAATACCTGGGCGGGAAAAATCCTACCCTTTTTGGCAACGTAAATTCAAAACTTTCATTGCCAAAAAGCTTTTCTTCTCTTTTCGATGGGGAACAGAAGAAAACCGCCGCGCGTATCTCGCTATGAACAAGCAAGAATTATGTTAGCTTCTCGATATTATTGTGATTCAAAAGCAAGAAGTAGGGGTTACTTAAACCATAAACCTCGAACATATTATATTTTGATGTATTTTCAACCTTCTAAATCATAAATGTTATTGCCACTAGGCATGCGGCCATGCCGATAACGGGGAAGGACATGGGGATTTTTTTTTTTTTTTTGTGTTGTTGTTGGACAAAACATACTGCTTTCATTCATAGTCATAAAGGATAACATTCGAGTCTCTACAATCCAAACGTAAGAATGACCAAAAGGTTCTGAGGAGGTTTTGTCAACCAATTCGGGTTGAGGGAGTCAAGGAGCAGTGGGCCAGATCGACGCGTTTAAGTTGGTCCATCAAGGCTCGGCAAATCCATCATTATTGGGCTCACCGTCCATGGGCTTTCGTCAAGTTTCTGGAGCCATCTAACGGCAGATCGGCAAATCTGTCTCCATCGCAGGCTTCGGAGCAGGTGAATGTAAACCCCGTCTTCCACCAAGATCCTTCTTCCCTACGTACTTTCAGCAAGAAGTCCAACCCTTCCCGCACGGCGAGGGTTTCTGCAACAATAGCCGAAGGGGCTCTGATCGTCTTTGCGAAGCCAGAAGAAATTAAGTGTCCCGGAAGCATCTCGGAGGATCCGGGCGACTGCAGCCTCGCTTGATTCGGCGCTCCGTGACGCATCTATGTTCAATTTCAAGGTTCCCCGACTTGGCGAGCGCCGCCGATGTACGTAGGACTTGAGGAAAAAAAGGGAAAATCGTTAATGTTGTTATAGTCTTAAATTAAGTAGATATAATGTCCATGAAAGTTTCTTTTCGGGGCAAGTTTGGTTGAATGAACCATGCTTTGCGGTATATATGATATACCATGGTTGTCATCTTTTATAATCTAGAGGACGAGCGTGGAAGCCCCGACTATCTAGAGAGACCCTTAAAACACTTGGCAGAGGATTTATATGAACAAGCGACTTCCAGTTCCTATTTTTTTGTTAATTTCATTTCAAGTTAATAATTATTAAGTTCCGTCACAAATTGCTCGTGGCAATCATACAAGCAAAATTAATGAGTTTTCTTTTATATTTATAAAAAAAAATCACGAGATGTTTTGAGACTTGTTGATCTCATGCTTAATTCATATCGGGCGTGGCAACTCCCTCGTCCCACGCACGCGGGATAATTATTTGAGACGCACGGATAGCGCTCCTAGGGTGGAGCCCGGCGAATACTCAAGTGCAGTGACTCGAACCCAATTTTCGAGCGAGAAGAACGAACACGCTTACCATTTGGGCAACCCCTTATTGTACGAGTTATCGAGAGGCAACCTGCTCTCCTCTGCGATCGAGAAAGTCGTCGATGATATCTTATCCATTAGCAACGAAATTTTCACAAGAAACTGTTGTTCATAAGTTTGATATTGTTATGATATCTGTCGATACTGCCTTTTAGATACCTCATTAATTAGTCAACACTTGAAGATGTTGCGTTTCAGTTCACCTTTCTCGTTTCCGATGCCTTGCGGTGGTGGATGGTGCCGACAAATTATTTTCTTATTCTGCTCTTTCGATGGTGGATGCCTCAGCTAGTCATGGAAGAAACGGTGAAATGTCTTAGCTCACCCACCTCTCGCACTTTCTCTTTCTCTTGTCTATCTCACCCACCTCTCGTGGCCGACGGTCTCCTAGATAAAATGCTTGAACAACGTGGTGGTGAACTCGCGGCTGGCGATCGAAGGTGTTGACCCGTCGTTATTGGCCGCGCCACGGTAGACCGTCAGGGTCCATGCTAGGGATTTCGGGTCAAAATTGACCGAATGAACCGAATTGATGTAAATACAAAATGTTTAGAACTCAATTGGCAAAAAAATATTAGGACTAAATCGATATACTTACAATAGGTTGATGACTTTCTTTTTTCTTTTGTTCTTTTCGTAATTCTTGCGGTCGTTAGGTTCGTGGCTATAAAGTATGATTTGTAGTCACAAGCTTCATTCGATGGTCAATTTTCGGGGGCCGTTGGTAATTTGTTTTCTTTGTGACGATAAACGTAACTTAAAGCATTGGACCTTACCAAAAAAAACGTAACTTAAAGCATTGGAAATGTCTCGGTCGTTGTCCAATTCACTGCCGGGAGATACTAATTTTGTAACATTAGTACAAAATTGATCGCATTTCATGTCTATTGATCATAAATAATTAACGTCAGCAAATTATAGAAGGTGCCAGGTTAATTTGTATTCTTAGGACGTAATAAGTAAGCACCAAAGTTACGGAACAAGTGGGTCGTCAGCCAAATTAGCCCCATTACTTAGTGCAAACTAGGATTGAAGGGTTGCCAATTTAATACAACCGAAGCATTATAATAGGTGACGTGGGAGTAACGTTCAACACGGGTCATATTAATTATTAACACAAGAATAATGAACTAATCTTGATGATAATTACAATCTTTTTCTATAAGTGAGTTATAATAAATCAATTTTATGGTTGACAGAAAATATGTTAATTGGAATATATATTGAAAAGCACCAACAACTATATGTTATAAATAGGGTTAATGCCATGAAAAACCCCAAACTAGTACATCTGTGATAAATTTACTCCAAACTAATTTTTCGATCACCAAAAATTTTAAACTGCTACACTTGTGATAAATTTATCCTAAACTAGTATATGCTCCTTCGAGCAAACCAAGCCCTTGGCTATGTCTGAAAGGGTGGATTTCTTTACGGCTCCTCCGGAGAGGAAGGATCTCCTGGTTTGTCAATGTCCGAACAAGGGGTCGACAGCCTTTGTAAAATTACTTTCTCTCTTTAGTTCTTTTAGAATCCTTCATCTGAAGCCTCATTTGGTCTAGAAAGTCATAGTCTTGGATAGTTTATTTGTGAAAATGTATGTATAGCCAAAAATGGACCAAATTGAACCAGAATAGAAGAGCTTGCCCCACCCATGAGTAAATATTTCATGGAAGCCTCATTAGACCATACATTTTTCTTGATATATTCATATAATGGGTAGGAGCACCGGCCCAAAAGGGGAAGGTCCTTTCCCTATGGGGTAGGAAAATCGTCATCGAGGTAGCGGAACCAATGTTATCGAACTTGGGTGTGGATGAAAAATTTACCCTATGTTAGTTTTCATAGAATTGAGTTAATATCATAAAAAAAAACTTTAAATTGGCACACCTGTGACAAAAAAAAAAAATTAAAACCCCAAATTAATAAACCGTTAACAGTCATGTGTCATCTAATTCAACAATTTGATAATAAAATTTAATGAAAACTAATAGGGGATAAATTTATCACATGTGTATCAGTTTGGAAGTAAATTTATCACAGGAGTACTAGTTTACGATTTTTGGTGGTCCAAAAATTAATTCGGAGTGAATTTGTCACAAATGTACCGGTTTGAGTTTTTTTGTAATATCAACCCTTATAAACAACAATTGCACCCATTTCAAATACATAATTTAAGTAGTAATGACTTAAATATATGAGTAAGTTCTTAATTTCGAATAGTAAGTAAAAACTAATTTTAAATGACAAATAAATGTTACAATTTTAGGTAGTGTTGATTTTAATTCTATAATTTCTTTTATAGTGATGAATCCTCACTATATATTCAAAACAATTTCTTTGAATATTTCAGACGTGAACGAAAATTTTTCTTCGCAAAATACCTAGGCGGAATTGGTCCCATCCTTTTTTACAATGGAATTTCAAATTTTCATTGGCAAAAAGCTTTTCTTGCCTATCGTTATGCAATAGAAGAACAACGTCGACATATCTCCCTATAAATGAGCAAGAATTACGTTAGCTTCTCGATATTATTGTGATTTAAAAGCAAGAAACAGGGTCACTTAAACCATAAATCTTGAATATCTTACATTTGATGCATTTTCAACCCATTGAAACCACTAATGTATATGACCAAAAATAAAATTCATTAATGTTGCTGTGAACAAGCATATGGACCTGCCAGTAAAGGAATTAGAAGCAGGAGGCAGAGAGTACTAGGTCTAGGATTTGATCATAGATGCCCGATTACCTAGAAACCATTTTAGAGCACTTAGGAGAGGATTTTTATGAACAATTGACCTCAACAAGTTCCTAAGTTAAAAAACCTTGATGCCTGGTTAATTGTTCCAACTTATTTGCTTTATTTTCATTCTTAATTTAATATGTATTAAGTTTTATCACAAATTACTCGTGGCAATCACAAAGGCAAAATTAATGATTTTTTTAGGTTTTAAATCCATGGGATGTTCGAGACTTATTGATCACGCGTCTAATCCAAATCAAGTGTATCCACCTCTCATCCCGCACACACTGGGTAATTATCTAAGAGACACACGCACACAGTGCTTCTAGGATGGTCCCAAGAGAATACTCAATTTTAGTGATTCGAACCCAATCCATGAGCGAGAAGAACAAGCATGCTTATCATTTGAGCAATCCCTTATTATATGAGTTACTAAGAGGAAACCTTCTCTCTGCTCCGATCAAGAAAATCATCGATATTAGCAAAGTTAATATACATTATCCTTTAATAAAGTAAGTTTCACAAGTAACTCTTATTCATAAGTTTCATATTGATAGAACAAATGAGAGAGAGACCTCATCAATTAACAGTCACAAATACAGGGTCTCGGACCAATTTCCAAAATATAGGAAATATTGCCAGAGAAAGGCAAGAGAGGAGAGATGGAATCACCAATTCCATCTCCAACAGAAGAGCAACTAAAGAGGGAGACGTCCCATCAAACTGGAGGTCTTAAGTATGATCATGTCAATATTAAGCTTGATAAGTAAGCGCTAGGAATAAAGGAGTCCATCATTTGGATAGTGCATGGGGGCTTCTGCAGCAATCGGCTGAGGCGTTCGACTTTGAAGATCTTCCATGCTTTGTGGCGGTAATGAAGGACTGAGCATACCTTACTTGCCAAGTCAGCAATGAATCACTACATTAATTGATCGACATGTGTCACATTTCAGATTTTTTTTTTTTCAGAAAACCCTTCTTCACTGGACTTCTCTTTTCTATGAACACCCCCACTAGCCGAAGGTGAATCTCTGCAACACCTCCCGGAGGTTGATGACTCTGCCCTAGTCGCAAGCTCAGGAGAGGAAGGGGAGGATGCGGTCGGAGATCTCGTGGCTGACAGTCTCAGAGATGAACTGCTTGAGCAACCTGGTGGTGAACTTATGACTGCCGATTGAAGGTGTTGACCTGGAGGGTCAACGACGGGGTCTACGACAGCATGTCAGTGACCCAGTCATGGAAGTGGCGGCAGTTCCAGAGGAAGCCAACGAGGTTGCTGTGGATGGGGTACGATTCTGGGCATGGGGTAACAAGAGCTTGAAATGGGGAGGACGGCCTATATCCTTGCCAATTAAGCTGGCTGCTTCTTAGTCTCTCTTTGCACATGGTATGCATTCCTATCCAGATAACTTAAGCATCCGAGGACCAATCTGGATCAGAAAGCCCGGATGCCCCAACCCAAAATTTTTGGTGTAGATTCATTGCAAGGTGGGAGATTTGACAAATTCCTCAAAACCGGATCAGGCACCGACATCAACTGTACAAGGTATTGAATAATAGCGAGGTAACAACTGATTATGACGGTGTCCTATCATCATTTTCTAGTGCTAACTTATCACAAGACATGAAAACATAGCTCGAGCCTGATAAAGAACTGGTGACTCCGAGATTCACGTTTAGAAAGGGACGCTGAAATTTGACTTCTGTAGGTACCACACAGATGTGCTCAACAATAGGAAAGCACTAAGGTTTCAGTACAGCAATAATGCAAAAGACACATTGGGGCTCATCTTGTGAGAAGAAAGCCAAGTCAGAGAGGCAACTTCACTTGCACAACAACAACTGAGAGGAACATACTTTTCATTTGATCATAAACAGCATCCTTACAAAGATGAGAAACAACAGAACCCGGCAAGTCTCCCAATGTTAAAACTTCCATCCATCAATTATCTCCTTCTCTCTCTTTTTCTTTTCTTTCTTACAAAAGTCCGTAAATATCAAAGTGGACAAACAAATATACAACACAAATCCCGACACTTCTGACTCGCACTAACCCATCTATCTCAAGTTAGATGAACTTCCTAATGCTCTTGCGATTGATAACATACATCCTCCTCACAAACAGCAAAGAATGGTAGTTGGTACAGAATTGCCCTTAACTAGTAACTGATTGAGGAACCAATAGTCTGGCTACAGATGGGTCTATGGTCGTGGAGATATAGATACAGCTGCACTTGACCCAAGATCTGCATCGGAATTAACCATGAGGTTGCATCATCTTATTCACAAAATTATCAGATAGTAACAACTCAGATCAGCATCTGAGAACATAGTTAACACTAGGAACTTTTTCCCTGTTTTGGTGCAATATGCTTCAAAAAAGTGCCCCCAGAGAAGAAACTTCACCCCTGAGCCCAACAAGAACCTGGTGCCAGGTCTCAACTGGGCTGGAAATCCTTTTATTTTGGCAAGAAAATATCCCAGTTTTCTTATTAACGTTATTGAGAACACATTGTACACTGTGCTAAAGCCATATCCAATCATTACCTCCTAAAATGACACACAGGCAGCATGTTTCCATGGGGGCAAGTACTCAAAATAGCACTTACAACACTACACAGAACAGTTACGGCTCATTGGACCAAAGGGAAACAAAATAAATACATATCCAAAGGAGATCAAAATTCATTTCCACATAATATGTGCATTGCTTCTCTATTTTTGGGCTATTCATGCAAGCCAGCTGCTTTTTTAGTACAAAAGCAGACTACTCACTATATAGGCTACGCCAATCCGAAACTTTTGTTGCAACCTCAACACCATAAGACACATCAATATCACCAAATAACCTATCATGCTAACAAAATAACCTTGACCAACAACTGGGAATTCCATATGCAGAACTACAGAAACTTCAAAAAAACTAACCTTCAAGGTTGAGCAGTAAATATCACAAACATATTGCAGTTGTTGGCTACTAACATTCCAAAGCATAAGTCTGTACCTGTAAAAGAAAAACAATGAGGTAAGCTGATAAAGCGACCTACACCGATTCTCCCGCATAGCGTAATTAGCTTCTTTCAGCTCCAGCTACCAAAAACTTCCTCAAGCACATGCTGCAATGCTGGCGCCTTTATCAGTTTAATAAAGTGTTAGAAGTATAAGGGTAAACTTTATAAGGGTAAACTTGTCTTTGTGGCCTTTAGGGTTTATTGGGTTACCAATGTATAAATACCACTTTACTGAATAATATGAGGTGTACGTTTCCTCTAACATGGTATCAGAGCCTGGTTGATACCTAAACCCTAAGAACTAGCGTTCCCCACTACTAACACCACCAACCACCACCACCGCTTGCCATCGACCGCCACTAGCCACCGCCGGAGTTAGCAAATCTCGCCGGAATCTCCAAATCCAGCATCGCCCGAGCCTAGTGAAGTCAGATCCAGTGTTGCTGAGATTCGGTGAGCCTTGCGGGGCATCGCTTAGGCCGGTGAAACTAATTCCGGTGTCACCTGATGTCCCCTAGGCTTGATAAGGCCAGATCTGACATCGCTAGCACCCCGCGAGCCTCGAAGGGACGTCACTCAGCATTACATAGCCCTGCGAGGCCAAATACGGCGTCACCCAACGTCGGCCAGCCTTGTAGAAGTGTTGTCCAGCATCAGAGAGCCCAAATCCAGCACTCCGCAACTCGGTTTTGACCTCACAGCTCACTTTTTCTCCATTATGAACCCATACGTTTAATTTTTTGGGGGATTGAGGGTTATTGAACCCCAAAACAGAAATTTGAAGTGTTGACTCATTGATTAGACTTAATTGTTACGTGGGTAACTCTTAATTAAAGATATGGATATGCTTGTGGAGTGTTTCTTGATTTTACGAAGCTGATTATGTGAGTTTTCTTGAAGCTTTTGGAGTTGATTATTTGGGGATTTTGCGATTTGATGCGATAATCCTTAATTCTGGTGGATTGTTGACTGTTAAGGATGGGTGATCCTAATAAGAGTAAAATTGAGAGTGGTTTTGGAAAGAATGATACTGTGATGACTGAGGTGATTTCTTCCTCATCTAATCGAATTACTGATAAGAAGCTTGATGGTGGTGCTAACTTTCATCAGTGGAAGAAAATTGTGAAACTTACTTTGACAGGGAGGAATCAACATAGACACTTAACTGAGCCTAAGCCCAGAGATGATGAGAATTGGGATGTTATTGATGCGCGTATTCTGGGTCAGATGTTAAACTCTATAGAGAGCAATATAGTTGATTTAGTAACTCATATTGACACAGTTAAAGAGCTGTGGGAGTATTTGGATGTGTTGTATTCGGGCCAAAATAATCTATCACGAGTATATGAGTTATCACAGGAATTTTATCAATCTGAGAGAAAGGGACGTTCTATTACACAGTATTTTGCTGATTTTAAGAGAATGTATGAGGAATTAAATGCTGTTCTCCCTATTTCGGCCAATGTTTAGCAAATGCAACTTCAGAGAGAACAACTAGCTGTAATGGGATTCCTAGGAGGTCTTGGCCCTGAATATGAAACTATTAGGTCTCAAATTCTTGGAGGAGAGACTATTGCATCACTCACAGATACGTTTGCTCGAGTTCTTCGTGTATCTCGTGAATCTTCTCAGGACTCGATATCTGTGGCAAATAATTCAGCTCTTGTGTCACAGTCTCGAGCTGGTAGCGGTAGTAGGAGTGATGGAGGAAACCGTGGAGGATATAATGGACGTGGTGGCCGAGGGGGAGACCGAGGCACAGGAATAGGAAGAGGCCAAGGCCAGCAGCATCTTTATGGACAATCTCAATCATCTACTGATAGCTCAGGGGCAACACGGACTTGTCATTACTGTGGCAAACCAGGTCATATTCAGAAGTTTTGCTACAAGTTACATGGGAGACCGGGGCAACAACAACAGTTTGCCAATACTGCATCTGGTACTGATTCTTTTTCACAGTCTTCTGAAGGCAAGGTAGTGATTATGTCTGAAGAGGAATTTGCTCGGTATAATCAGTCTCAAAGTTCACAACCTACTTCTTCCACTGCTACTTTGGTACAGACAGGTAATGCTACTGCATGTGTTTCAGCTGCTTCTCGTCCTTGGATCATTGATTCAGGGGCTTCTGATCATATGTCAGGTCTTTCAGGTATATTTTCCTCTCTTACTCCATCTTCATCCACAGTTACGTTAGCCAATGGTTCGTCCACACATGTTAAGGGAGTTGGCACCGTTCATCCAACTTCTTCATTACCGTTATCCTCAGTGCTTTATCTTCCACAATTTCCATTTAATCTTATGTCAGTCAGCAAGCTAACTAAAACCTTTCAATGTTCGATAACATTCTATCCCGATTCTTAAATATTTCAGGATCTGGCTACGAAGAAGACGATTGGTAAAGGACGTGAGGAAGGGGCTGTATGTACTTGAAGACTCAACTTCCTTTGCATGTTCTGGTGTTACTTCTCTACATCAGATCCATTGTCGTCTTGGTCATCCTTCTCTACAGAGTCTTCAGAGATTAGATTCCAATTTTAATTCTCTTTCTAGTTTAGAGTGTGAGTCATGCCAACTTGGCAAATTACATCGTGTTAGTTATCCACCTCGAGTCATTAAACGAACAGAGTCTCCTTTTTTATTAGTACATTCAGATGTTTGGGGTCCATGTCATGTGACTTCCAATTTGGGTTTTAGATATTTTGTTACTTTTGTTGATGATTATTCCAGAGTTACCTGGTTATATTTAATGAAAATCGTTCATAGTTGTTTTCTATATTTTGTGCGTTTATATCTGAAATTTATACTTAGTTTGGTGTGCATGTTAAAGTTTTGCGTTCTGATAACGCCAAGGAATACTTTTCTACACCTTTTTCTGAATTTATGACATAACATGGTATGATTCATGAATCTTCCTGTCCTGATACACCACAACAGAATGGCATTGCTGAAAGGAAAAATAGGCATTTGTTGGAAGTTACTAGATCTATGCTGTTTGAGATGAAGGTCCCTAAACCTTTTGGTCTGATGCTGTCTTGACTGCATGCTATCTAATTAATCGCATGCCTTCTTCTGTTTTGCGAGGTGGTATTCCTTTTTCTACTCTATTTCCAAATCAGTCACTATTTGACTTACCACCTCGTATTTTCGGTTGTCTGTTTTATTCGTGATCATCGACCTGGAGTATCAAAACTTGATCCTAGGGCTATTAAGTGCATGTTTTTAGGTTACTCCCGTACTCAAAAGGGTATCATTGCTATTCTCCATTATTGAAGAAGTACTTCATAACTGCTGATATTTCATTTTTTGAATCCACTCCTTATCATGATGATCCAATTTGTATCTGAGTTGGATGAAGAATTCCAAGTGACCACCATTTGATCAACTGTTCCAGCTGTTGCACCTGTATCTACACAGGAACCGCCTCATTTACAGGTTTATACTCGACGTCCTCGGGTTCATTCTCCCCCCCTTCCTGCTGCCACTAGTACGTCATCTTCCATCCCGGATCCATCATTGGTTGGTTCTCATCCTGAGTCTGATCTTGATCTTCCTATTGCTCATCGCAAAGGTACACGTGCTTGCACTCAACATTCACTTGCAAATTTTATTTCATACTCTTCTGTGTCTCCTTTTTGATCCTTTTTATCTACTGTTGAGCAATATCCTATCCCCAAGTCTATATCTGAGGCATTACAAAGCTCTGGCTGGAGGAGAGCTATGGAAGAAGAATTAAAGGCTTTACAAGTTAATCAAACTTGGGACTTGGTACCTCTTCCTCTAGGCAAAACTGCTATTGGTTGTAAGTGGGTGTATACTGTGAAAGTCAATCCCGATGGTTCCCTGGCTCGCTTAAAAGCGAGACTTGTTGCGAAAGGGTATGCTCAGGTATATGGAATTGATTATCTGGATACTCTCTCCTGTTGCAAAGCTCACTTCTGTTCGTATCTTGATCTCTCTTGCTGCCACAAACAATTGGCCTTTATTTCAGCTAGATGTCAAGAATGCCTTTCTACATGGCACTCTTCAGGGGGAGTCTGGAGGACTGGTTTGCAAATTAAAAAGATCTTTGTATGGGTTGAAGCAATCCCCGCGAGCGTGGTTTGGAAGATTTTCTGAGGCCGTAATTTCTTTTGGACTATCTAGATGTGGCAATGATCATTCTTTATTTTATAGACAAACAAGTGAAGGCAAGCTATTCTTGATTGTCTATGTGGATGATATTATCATCACGAGAGATGACTTGGTTGGTATAGCTAAACTAAAGGTATATCTTCAGAAATAGTTTCAGACTAAAGATTTAGGAAAATTGAAGTATTTCTTAGGAATTGAAGTGGTACAGTCACAAAAAGGTATTGTTCTGTCACAGAGAAAATATGTTCTGGATTTACTAACTAAGACAGGTATGTTGAGATCAAAGCCTCTTAATTCACCCATGGAACAAGGAGTTAAACTAGTTGCCGAGAGAGGAGAGCTTTTTGATAATCCTGAGAGATATAGAAGATTGGTAGGCAAACTGAATTATCTCACAGTTACTCGACCAGACATTGCCTTTCCAGTTAGTGTGGTGAGCCAATTTCTGTCTTCCCCTCGTACATCTCACTGGAATGCAGTAATTCGAATTTTAAGGTACTTAAAGAAGGCTCCAGGGAAAGGAATTGTGTACCAAAACCATGGTCACAGTAAAATTGAAGGATTTTCTGATGCTGATTGGGCAGGGTCTCCAGATGATAGGAGATCAATTACTGGATATTGTACATTGGTTGGAGGAAATCTAGTGTCATGGAAGAGTAAGAAACAGAGTGTTGTTGTTCGCTCCAGTGCTGAGTCAGAATATAGAGACATGGCACAAATAACATGTGAATTAGTGTGGCTTCAACAGTTATTTTCTGAGTTAGGCTTGAAAGCTTCAGTTCCTATGCCTTTGTGGTGTGATAATAAGGCTGCAGTGCATATAGCTTCCAATCCCGTGTTTCATGAAAGAACAAAATATATTGAGGCTGATTGTCATTTTATTCGTGAAAAGCTGCAAAGTGGAATGATTCTCCCCAGTCACGTTACAACGGTGAACAACTTGCAAACATTTTTACTAAACCTTTGGGTTATGAGAGGATAGAATATATTTGTAACAAGCTGGGCATGATTAATATCTATGCTCCAGCTTGAGGGGGAGTGTTAGAAGTATAAGGGTAAACTTTATAAGGGTAAACTTGTCTTTGTGGCCTTTAGGGTTTATTGGGTTACCAATGTATAAATACCACTTTACTGAATAATATGAGGTGTACGTTTCCTCTAACATAAAGAAACCCAAAAGAAATGGATACAATGGTAGGAACATCAAGCGAGCACTACCAAGAGAACCGAGTTAATGTATGATGAGGACACACTTTATTCCAGATAAATTTTAAAAGCAAGAGAGTAAAAGCTACTTTCAGCTCTGACACAATAGGACCAAAAGAGAAGACCAAATTGAAGTACTAACAGTTGCCCACTTACACATTCCAAACAATATACACAGCCTTGATGGTGATACGTGGCAACAACATTTGAAAAGAGACAGATCAAGGACTAATTGTATGCCTTGATTAGAGTTTTTCCCTTATCAAGTAGGGGGTCTTTTGTAAGAATTCGGAGCGCATTAGGATTTTATTAAGTTCCATCACCTATTTGGAATTGAATATTACACTTCGAAGTTTTATAGAATTGGGATATTAGGATCACAATTAAAGTTTCCTATCTCAACTTGAAGTAGGGTTTAGTAGTCTTTAAATACCGCGCACTTGCTATGGATTGTTCGTTGTCCATTTAACCTCCTTTAGTTCTGTCCCACTCACAACTCCGCCTATGTATGCTTACATTGCCTATCCCAAGCTAGGGTAAAGGAGGAGGGTTAGCGTAAAGCGTAGCAGGCTGGCCGTAAAAAAAAAAGCTACTCTTATGAGATGAATCCTTTAGATTTTCGTTGGAGCGTACCCTTCTTAGCGACACGTTGCATTAACGCCCAGGTGTAGCGAAAAATGGGCAAGAGTCCTTGCACCAAGATAGGTGGGTGTGAGGGGTAAGGAAGTTAGCCTTAGGCCGTCATTCCCAGAGTGATGCGCCACAGCAATGCCTGGATGTGGTGAAAAGTGAGCTAGGGTCCTTACACTTCTATGGGCAAGTGTGGGGGGCAAGAAATGCCCAAGGAGGTAAGATTCGACTAGGGAGTTGGAACATAAGAACCTTAACCGGTAAGTTGAGGAAGCTAGCAGATACTTTTGCTAAAATGAGAGAGAATAATGCTTGCCTGCAACAGACTAAATGGGTTGGAGAAAAGGCTAAGGAACTAGAAGGTATTGGATTCAAACTATGATACACGGGCACAAAAAAGAGTCAAAATGGAGTTGGGATTTTATCGATAAAAGCTTCAAGGATAGAGTTGTTGATATTAAAAGATCATGCGATTGGATTATCTTGGTTTAAGCTAGCAGTGGGAAATTTGATTTTAAACATCCTTAGTGCGTATACCCCCAAGTTGGACTGCCGGTAGCTGATAAGAACAAGTTTTGGAAAGATCTGGAGGAGATTTTAAGGGAGATGCCACGTGAGGAGAAGGTATTCATAGGAGGAGATCCTAATGGACATGTTGACCAAAGTAGTGGGGGATTTGACAGAATTTATGGAAGTTTTGGTTATGGGACTAGAAATGAGGATGGCGAAAATATCTTGAACATTGCATTAGCGTATGATTTGATGTTAGCAAATACCTTATTTAAGAAAAGAGAGTCACATCTAATCACTTTTCCCAGCAGTCAAAATTGTAGTCGGATTTCTTTCTTGCTAGAAGAGAAGATAGAACCTCGTATATAGATTGCAAAATCTACCCTGGAAAATGTATAGCTACGCAACATAAGTTGGTGATCTTAGAGGTTTGGTATAAGGCACAAAAAAGGCCGCGAATGGCTCAAAATCCCAGAATAAGATGATGAAAGCTAAAGGAGGAAAAACAGAACAATTTTAAAGAAAGGATGCTTCAAGAAGGACCGTGGCAACTAAAGAGAGAAGTAAATAGGATGTGGAACGAGATGTCTAAATGCATACAGAGAGTGGCAAGAGGGATGTTAGGTGAAAGTAAAGGGCACGGACATCAAACAAAGGAAACTTGGTGGTGAAATGAAGAGGTGCAAGAGGCAATTAAACGGAAGAATGGGTGTTTTAGATGTCTGCATAAATGTCCTAATGAAGACAATTTGCAAAATTTTAGATTGGCGCAAAAAATGCCAAGAAAGCGGTGCGAGAAGCTAGAGGCAAGGCTTTCTTTGATATGTACAAAAAACTTGAGAGCAAAGAAGGAGAAAAAGATATATATAGGCTTGCAAGGATAGGAGACAAGAAAAACAAAGACTTGGCCCATGTTAGATATATCAAGGAAGAAAATCAAAAACTGTCAGTAAGAAATGAAGAAGTGAAGGAAATGTGGATAAGTTATTTTAACAAGCTTTATAATGGGGAGCGCGATAGAAGTGAGGTGGATTTGGTGAACGCCTATGACAAGTTAAACAAAAGGTTTGTGCGTAGAATTAGAGCACAAGTTAAGAATTCTTTAAAAAAGATTAAGACTAGTAAAGCCTTGGGACCAGATGGTGTCCCTATTGAAGTATGACAATGCTTAGGGAATGTGGCAATAAATTGATTGACTAAACTATTTAACAAAATTCTCCATATTAATAAAATGCTTAATGAATGGAGGAAGAGTATGATTGTGCCTATCTATAAGAACAAAGGAGATATCCAGAATTGTTGCAACTATAGAGGCATCAAGCTTATGAACCATAAAATGAAATTGTGGGAAAGAGTTATTGAGCATCGTTTGAGAGTATAAACCAAGGTCTTTGTAAATCAATTTGGATTTATGCCAAGAGGATCTATCATGGAAGCTATCCTCTTAATACGACAGTTGATGGAGAGATATCGAGAAAAGAAGAAAAAACTACATATTGTTTATTGACCTCGAGAAGACGTATGATAGAGCTCCAAGAAAAGTTTGTGGTGGATTCTTGATAAGAAAAAAGTACTTTTAAAGTATGTAAAGGCAATCAAGGATATGTATGATGGTGTTACTACATGTGTGAAGGCCTGTAATGGCATATCAAGTTATTTTTCAATCATAGTTGGTTTACATCAAGATTCGGCCTTGCGTCCTTATCCCTTTGCACTAATTATAAATGAGCTAACAAAAAATATCCAAAATGAGGTGCCGTGGTGTATGCTATTCGCAGATGATATTGTGCTTATTGATGAGACTAGGGCTAGGACTAGTGCTAAATTAGAATTATGGAAAAACACGTTAGAGTCCAAAGGATTTATATTTAAGTCGGATTAAAACAGAATACATGAAGTATAAGTTCACCACGACAAAAGGAGATGATCAAGAATCCGTTATATGTTTGGACAGAAGGTACCTAAGAAAGATGCTTTCAGATATTTGAAATCAATTTTGCAAAAGAGGGGGGAGATTGATGAGGATGTTAGCCATAGAATCAGAGCAGGTTGAATGAAATGGCGCAGTGCATCAAGATTTTTGTATGATTGCAGAACCCCTATTAGGCTAAAGGAAAATTTTATCGAACAGCAATAAGACCAGCAATGCTATACAGAGTTGAATGTTGGCCAGTACAGAAGCAACGTAAGTATAAAATGGGGGTAACGGAAATGAAAATGTTAAGGTGGATGTGTGATTATACAAGGATGGATAAGATAAGAAATGACGATATTCGACGAAAAGTTGAAATAGTACCGATGACAGAAAAAATGAGAGAACATAGATTGAAATGGTTTGGACATATTTTCCGTAGACCCTCGGAGCAATAAGAACCGAAGTGTGTTACCGAGAACACGATACAAAAAAAGGAAGAGGTCGGTCGAAACTTACTTAGGGAAAAGTAGTAAAACAAAATTTAATAGAGTAGAAAATAGATTGGCGTATAATCTATCTTAGGACGGAGTAGAGAAAAGCTATTCGCATTGTAGAGGGGGGGTTTCCTATGTTCCAGAGTGCCCTGTTTAGTCCTTTCTATTTTTTTATATTTATTTATTTATTTTACTTTTGAGGTATCCATGTCTTCGCTTTTATTTTAATATATTTTATGCTTTTCGCTTCGAATTCATCGATCGTCGACCCAACTGGTTTGGGATAAAGGTGATGTTGATGTTAAAGTTCTGTCCCAATCACCACATACAAAAAAAACTCCAATTAAGAACATACTAGAGTAGCTCTAAAAATAAAAGCTCAATCATAAACAAAAGGACCAGCATTTTTTCAATGACAATTGTATATGCATAAGCAAACACTAATTAAGACCAGATCTTTTGTTCACCTCTGGCATGTTTTCATCAAGAAAACCAGATGACTTTAGATTCAAGCCACGAGAGCTGTCATAATGGAGAATCCTCAACTTGCCTTCCTGAATTTCAGAGAAAGAAATGTAAATATAAAAGAAAAGCTTGTAAACCTAGTCACATGATCATTCACTCATCCTGGATCACATGCACTCACCTTCGTTCCATAAATGAGGCCACCTCCAACCGAAGGGTGAAAGCATGCAACATTGACTTCATCCTCCGCACTAGGAAGAACTCTCACTAGTTCCATGTCAGAAACTCTGTAGACCTGTGTAAAAGTAAATAAGTTAGAGAGAGAAATGCATAAAGTTACGGCAGTACGCAATAGCACTTCACATAATGATACACTTCTTTTAGAGTAACTTCCAGGTCTATCATGCCCTATAGAGCTAATGGATAACAAATTTATGACGGCGGCAATACGAACAAAACAGTCAAGATGGATGATAACCTGTCTCAAATGTACTTAAATATGTTTGTGAAAAGCTGTTCATCAAGCAACACTCAACAATTCACCTCATTCATTAATTTTTAAGGCAATACAAGGTTACTCCAACATTACATGCAACCAATACCAATAATATCAGTGCCGCTGCGATTAGGTCATTTTTCCATTATACTTAGCTGAGTGACAAAAGCCACCATGCATTTCCCAGAAGAGAAATGGAGATCAAGAGTAAACACTTGTATATACGACCCCATTTCTCATGGCTGTATGGATTATTTTATCATCTCGCTCATCAACCAAAAGAAGGCATGCTTCATAGATATGGATAAGTTTATGCCAGAATTTACCAAGTACAAAATTGAACAAACACATCACTCCCATTTAACATGAAATAAACTGTGTTGCAAGCAATCGAAGTCACTGGACAGATATGTTTTCGGAAATAGATGGCAACACCGGATGAAGCATATAAAATAGAAAAAGAAATTGGAAGCACAGCTGGGGAAATCATCCCTAGCGACATTACACTTCTAACTCCATTTCTTTTACCAGAAAAAAAAAATTTCTGGTTTCATCAGTTTCAATCACTGTAACTTTCCTTCAAAGTGTTGTACTGCCCTGCCTCTCATCTCTCAACAATAACATATGATGTTCCCTAATTCTATGCAATGCCATGATGATTACTGAAGATATCACCAAGCAGCTAAAGCAGACAAATTGTTATTTGGCACAGTGCTGAGTTGAATATGACATATTGCATCAGAAATGACAGTCACTGACATGATGAGCTGGAAAAGAAGCAGCAGATGTTGCAGGAAAGAGGTGAAAGTGTCCAAACATGTATCTGAACAAATCTTATTCAGGCTATGCATGCAAACAAGATATCCACCTTTACTTTGTTGAAAATTAGGAATGACATCTTCGATTTTGGACTCCAGAATTTGGAGTTTGGGGACTCCAAAAAGAAATGGAAGCTTTGGTAACTTAGGTAAAATTGACAGTTAACATTCAGATTGAGAGGCAATAAATCACGGGATATATGCTGAATGCATGAGATATTGACTTTGATTGGCCAAAACTGTAAGCTCATGTGATTTGTTAACAATAAAAGATGTTCTTCTATAATCTATGACAGTGGGGAAGCAAAGTAACATCTTTACAAGCTGACACCACTAACACTAAGAGTGCATTTTTCAAGACAATAGCAAACAACGTACATCACAGTTTAAACTCAAGTATTTCACCTCGCTATAATCCCGTTTCAAAGATGATGTAACTGTAGAACATTTCAAATTACAAAGCAATCTAACTGGGTCAATTCTGGTCGCTGCTCTGAGCTTCCTCATCATGTCTCATGCCAAATAACTACCAGATGAGCATACCATTCTCGTATTTGTTCCAAAAGCATTAATCAAATTCAAATTTCTACTGATCACCTGTTTGAGGACTCATACGAAAGAACAGATAATTTTGTTGCAGGGTTAAGGACACAGCATCTCTCCCACTTTTTGTTTCGCAGATTTCTACTTGCACACATTTTATCATTTACTTACTTTCCCACTTTACAATCCCATTTGGTAGGTGGGAGTTGAGCATTATTCCCTCTAGCATGCTCATGTAAATTCAATAAAATGAATTAAAGAGGCAGCGTGGGCTCAAAGCTGATACATCAACTGAGGAGAATGGAACCTAATAGATTTAATATACAGTGCAATCTTATGTTGTATAGTTACGCATTCAATCTGATAAAAAGAGAGCAGAACAGAGTTCAGAGATACCAACTCTAGCGAGGAAGAAAAAACAAAGGTATTTAGCTGCAATAGGATCAAACAGGTGTGACCCAAATACATCAATAGCAGAAAATTAATTCACAACACAGAAAAGAAAAATAATGGCCTCTTATCCTTCAACAAAAATAGCCAATTAAGGGATGAACTGAACCCAGAATGAAAGCAGAAGCTCAAAACTGAATATGGAACAACAATAAATTTATACCTCCAAAATGGTGTAAATAGGCACCGTATTCTCTCCATCGATGACAATACTCTTAAGAAGTGAACTATGGCGACGGCCATAGGCAAGTAACAAGTGTTCAGATGTCGGAGAGAACTGCACAATCATGAATTAACTTGAATCAATAGGCATTGACAAGATTCCGCAAATTTTCCATACATTACTTGTTTAAAATGCTAGTGAGAAGTGTGCCTAGGAAACAAAGAATCTGCCAATGAAAGATACGTCTCCAAGCCTTTCGTATTCCCATGAAGACATCAGACTAAAAGCCCCAAAGTTACTGTTGAGGTGTTAGTAACTACATAACAAATGAGTAGGGGCAATATTTCTGCATGGGCCCATTGACAGATAACTAACGAAACTCCTAAGTCAAAAATTAAAAACAAACAGCAAGAGTGATATGAAATACTTAACGTTAGATATTGAGGAAACTCGGATAGAATTCAAAGGGATGGCATAAAATATTTTAGGAATAATGACGAACAGTATCAGACAATCTTGTGAAACTCAAACAAGAGAAGAAGATACTAACCTGAATGGAGGTTAAACAATGAGCAGCTCTTACTGGTCGTGAAGCAAGCACCATTCCGAATCTGGACAAGTGAAGCATATCAAGTTCTGCATCACAGGATAATGCAAATAACTGGCAACACAATGAAGGTTAAAGATGAGAGCATTACGTTGCTCCTCTAAGGAATAGATCCTAAGCTCATACATGATTTGACGGGCAGAAATTGGGTGTCTTGTAGGTGAGGTTGCCACTCCTGTGACATCCTGATTGACTTGACTATGTAATCCGGGATCAGATTCCAAATGAGGCAGCACACATGCCACACAGGCAGCTAAAAATCTCCCACATGGAGAAAAATGAGCTCCCATTTCACTGCAACAAATTCAAAGGAACTTAGCCAGTTAAGGCGAGTGTGCAGCTTTACACAGGACACCAAAAAGCATTATTTCTCAGGAACAAAAGATCCCCCTAGTAATAAGTGGTCGTTACAAAGACCAAGAGGTTTTCAGTTTAATTCCTACCTCCCAAAGTCCCTCCATTTGCCTCCAAACACCCTCTCTCTACAAACCCCGCCCCCCCCCCGGCCCAAACCCCTGCCCAAAAACCAAAAAAAAAAAAACAAAAACAAAACAAAACAAACAAAAAAGGAAGAGTACAAAAGCTAGTTCATTGCCCATAATTGCTGTAAGTGGAACCTATAGCACCGTCTAGATCTAATTTACATGATATACCTGCATAGAACTGCATGTGGAATAGTTAAGCGGGAACCTTTTAACTCAAGCTGTGCACAAGGATCTTTCATGTCATGTGGCCATATTTTAAGCTTCACTGTGCAGGGCAACTCTGTAGATGCTGCTGCAGCCAGTTCAGACTTGAGTTTACTAACAACAGATTGAGGATCGTTTTCATCTCGAGGGTCCATCATTATTAAGTCCAGTTGTGTGCACCCCACGAGATCCAGAAGGGCGATATCTAGACCCAGATCTTCCACCAAACCGTGAAGGGTCCACGACACTTGGCATCACTCCAGATAGAGCGGTGAAACACTTGCAACCTCACCAAAAGCAGAATGAGTTTCAGTATCTCCAGGACTTGATTGACGGGACAGTTCGTGGACCGCTTGGGTCTGACCAACCAACCATCCGTGCAATAAAGGCAGCTCCCAAAATCTCGGGTCGCTAAAAGAGAAAAGTTGAGCATTTCTTTCTTCAGTTGCACTTCCATATCCTCCACACAGTATCCACTGCAGATTGACTTGCATACAATTTCCCATCGCACTTGAGAGAGCATTATTTCCTGACTCTTCAAGCATGGAAGGAGAGTTACCACTTTCAACTGGAGACAGAAGGAGTTCATACTGCCCCGATG
Organism: Psidium friedrichsthalianum; assembly: GCA_019149425.1. Lineage (NCBI taxonomy): Eukaryota > Viridiplantae > Streptophyta > Magnoliopsida > Myrtales > Myrtaceae > Psidium > Psidium friedrichsthalianum. The sequence continues at coordinate 34,038 of JAGVVM010001588.1, forward strand.
AGTTGAATATGTCAAAAGGCGCACTGAAGAAGACGAATCAACCCTTTGCTGTCCAATTAAGACCAACATCCCCATCTATGCGCTGCAAAGGTACTCTTCCATCATCTCGAGCAAAGGAAGCCACATCAGTAATGGTAAAGGCTGAGAGGCAGTTCATCTGCAAAACCTAGATCTTCATGAGAATGACCATCGCAAAATATACAGTAGGAGGAGGGTAGTGCAAATAAACCAGGAGAAGTTGCAAGAGTCATAGCTGAATCTGGTGAGTCAAGGTCATTGACTGCGAAAATAAATTGCTACATCAACAGAAGCTATGGTTGCAGGAACAAAGTGCTAACAATATAGCATAGGTTTCACCTCAGCTGTTAAAAGGAAAGAGCTGCATGTGGTGGAAAAATGCACAGCTCTAAGAGATCGTGGTGTCCTCAGGACGATAGTTGGTGATGATGTCTCTCCTCTCCGATTGTAGTTGCCATATGAACAACTAATAGGAAAATACAATGTCAAGCCTCCAAAAACTAATCCAAATTAGCAATCCACCAGAATTCAAAAGCAAAATCCCCACCTTGTGAACCAGATGCAACAGCAAGAAGCTCTCCTCGAGCATGGAAATGCAATTGATGCAATAGGACGGTCTGTAGAAAAGACAAGCACAGAAAAATCTTCTAAACAAGTCCCACAATCCACATAGTTTCTTAAGATATGTCAGGGAAGGGAAATGAGAACGACAATTACAAAAATGCGTGATCCTATGCAACTCTGCTGTATTTGCGTCCCACAGGCGAACTTCATGATCAAGACTTCCACTTGCAAGGATCTCCGGATACAGGGGATGAAATCTTACCTGCAAATTTGAGAAATAACTGAGACAAAGCTAAAGTAGAGTACTAAATCATACTTAGCATACTCAAGAAGCCCTATAACAGAGACTCACCACCCACGGTGTCCTCCGATGACCCCTTAACACCTTCGAGCAAACTTCCGGTCTGAGAATCAAATAAGTTTCACCGTATGATCTCCACTGCGCCAAGAAAAAAAATCCGACTCGATAATAGTCTATACACTGCTCTAAGTCCGAATAGCGCAACATTACCAGTAACCACCATTATCCAAACATATAAGGATCTTCAACTCACTGTGTCGAAGCAAGTAATTTTTCCATCAGGGCTAAAGGCAGCTGCAATTGTTGACCTTGGAGGGGGCACAAGTGGACAATATTTGGCAGACAAATGCCGCAGTGATGCTGCCTCCACCCTGCCAAAATAATCATGCTCAAAACAGTTGATAAAAGAATGGGCAAAAAGCCTGTCTGTCCACAGATTCTCGTTCATCGTCAGAAAAAATCAAAAAAGACAAAAAAAAATACCAGAACCCACATTTCAAATAAAATCACATTATAAGTCCAAGAAAATACACATGATATGAGGACCCTGTCTCACATCTCTCACTGCTTCACAACTTTGCTGGAATGGATAGGCTGGCACTTTGGCTTCTCTCCACAACTTCTTCGATGAGTGTTTTGACGTGGAGATAGCTCTCTTTGCACTAGGAGTTTAAAAGACATTGCTAGCGCTGAAAATAAGAAATATATATCAGAAGATAAGTGCAGCATGTTCGCGCGGAAAAGAAAAGAATGACTTGGTAAGTTGGTATAATCATAAGGATAGAGTTACAAAAATAAGGCATAAAAAGTACTGAATTGCCCAGTAAGAAAATTTCCATGTCTGATAACCAAAGCCTGATCTAATGCAGTTCGGGAGCTTCATTTGCTTAGTTGCCCATAGCAGGTTGGCTATCATGCTTTGCAGTCTTTTAGCAACTTACTCAATTATTCCAAAATCAAAAAGCAGAGGGACTGGGAGAGAGCGATTATCTCTCCACTGGTGAAATCGTTATTTGATGCAAAAGAAAGGTTCCTCTACAAATTGAGAGACATGTCAAAACATCATTGCTAAGGGAAATTATCATACCTAAACCACTGGGCCTTGACCAGAAAAATCTGGGCATTCTGTAACAATAATTGATGCACTTTTCTTCCTGACATAAATAAGGATTTTTACACTTGGAACCATCAAGTTTAGATTGATGCTCTTTCTTCTCAAAATAAATGCCAAGAAACAATGAGAGACTAACCAATTCAAAGATTCAATCAAAATGCTTTCCATCATTTTCACCTGAACATAAATAATGGAAAATACCTCAACTTGGTGACAGACATGGGAGATGAGCACCAACAAGGATTCCCTTTTATCGCATGGAATGTGTCTTGAGGAGGAATATTAACTCTCATAACACGCAAAACCAAGGTCAAATCTTGGCAAAGAGATGGTGGCTCTATAAAGAGGTGGTGGAAACTATTGACCATTTATTGCTACAATGTAGTTGGTCAAGAATGCTTTCAAATTTGGATTGTTCCGGCATAGGCATTCAATGGGTCAATGCAAAGACCATGCAAGAAGAGCTGAGAGCTTGGTGAGATATACGGAAATAGAAACAACAGCCGAAACGAAGGGGACGAAACAGGAACAAGAGGGATCCACAGAAGAAGATCTTCTCCTTCCCTTTTTTTGTAAGAAAAGGAGGATCTGGACAAAATCGATGAAAGGGAAGAGATCCAAGTGAATGGAAAGGAAAAAACAAGGGATGAATTGGCAATGAGTTGGACTCTCTTGTTGATATGAATGAATCATCCTTTCCGCGGAGGTAAATCTTTGCCTGCTAGGCAAGAGGATAGCAAGTTACACAGAGAAAGAAGATTCAGATGATCCCTCTGGAGCTTTTTGGCTGACTTGGAGGGAGAGAATCAAGATAATTTTTTTATGATTCGGAGAGTGATTTTGCAAAAATTAAGGACTCTACACTTTTTACTTTGGATATTTGGTATGAACACAGAATGAGTCCTGATGTAAATGCCATTCTAGCCCCAACTAGTATCCTCTACAACACTGGATTTTGAAAATGGTTTGGCATACCCTTGGTGTATTTTAAATGAATTAATTACTATAAAAAAACACTAGTTCTGTATAATTACACAAAAAAAAAATCAACAGGGTGCCAACCCCATGCATAAAAGCTTCAAAAGGGAAAGCCAGACATGCACAAAAAAAGGCATCATTGTTTTTGAAATTTTCAACATGAATATGATCCGTGCCATCCTAATCTGTAATAAATTAATATAGGTGGTAAGATATGCTGATGAACAACTAAATACTTACAAAATACACGCATGCATAGTTTTTGAAATCCTAAGCTACAAGATACGTACTATACAAGAGTCGAATGTTCAGCTAATTAGATGTCCACTGAATTGAAAATGGTGAAAAAGGGCTAGAATGCGTGATTCAATAGAAAGGCAAGATCGTTTCAATGATCAGATTACCATTTCCAACCGAGAGACACAAGCCCCTTGACTCAAGACTGACTTTGCAGAATTATAACAAGAAAAAGATGAGCGATAATTTCCCAAAAGATCAAAAGAAACAATTCTTCTGAAGAATTTGGATCAATTGAGAAGAGACCTGCCTGCTCAGCCCAGAAAATTGGTAATGAAACCAAGCTACGGACTAAACCACACATACAGATCCAATCCTCACGCTCAGATCCTGACGCGTAAATTAAAGTAAATCCAAATCATACAATGCCCACAATTTCTCAGAAGCTCAACATGCACCACATTTGAACAATCGTCCATATCCTGAACGGGCATCACAAAAAAATCCAAGAGAGAAACAACAACGCGACGAATTAAACAATCGAGCTCAATTTCACCTTGGGTGACTTGCAGCGTGCCCAGAAACAGCTCGAGGCGCATGCGTCTGCTGTTGATTGCGCTGCGATGAACTAGAGGTCGAAGGATTACTGCTGTCTTCGGGCCGCCAGACACCCCTCATTATATCCCCTGAACAGCCTCATGCATCCAAAAATTCTCCCACTTATGAAGCCCAAATCAAGCTCTCTCGCCGCTATGCCCGATCCCTTTCTGGGCGATCAACAAGCTTCCCATTTCTGGGTCGGGCTCGCCATTTTTTCCTCCGAGATGCGACGCTGGCGAGGGATTACGGGATCTGCGTAGGATTTTGCAAAGATTGCAACTTTTAACCCGTCTGTTCGGTGGGGGAGCGACGAAGCTGCCTCTGTGGCTGTGGGGTATCGAAGTCGATCGACGAAGCGAAGAGGGAGAAGACGAAGGGAGGGGAAGGAAACCCTAGAACCGGAAACGAAAGAAAGATCAACCTCAGGTGGTCAGTTTTTTCTCGAGTAACAGAACAAACATCATTTGGGGGAAGAAAAAAAAAAGGGAAGAAAAGAAGAATATTGGCTCGTGCCAAAGAACAAAGGGGGTGAAGTGACTAAAACACCCTCTCAGGGATTAATATTATAATTAGTAACGTTAATATCACAAAAAATCTCAAACTGACATATTTATAAAAAATTTATCCAAAACTTTTTTTTACCATAAAAAACTCTAAATTAGTACTTTTACAACAAATTTATCCCAAATTATCTTTTTGACTATAAAAAATTATAAATTGATACAACTGTGATAAATTTACTCTAGATTAATTTTTTGATCTCAAAAAACCTTAAACTAGTACAACTGTAATAAATTTACTCTCAATTAGATTGAATTAATATCATAAGAATCTCAAATTGATACATCTGTAACAGATAGAACATAAATACCTCAAACTGATATACCCGTGAATTGTCATGTAATATCCAACTCAATAATTTGACTTTTAGATTTAAGGTAAATTAATGAATGGTAAATTTATTATAGGTATATTAATTTATGATAAATTTATTACAAGTATACGAGTTTGAGGTTTTTCGTGGTTAAAAAATAGTTTGGAGGTAAATTTATCACAGGTATATCAATTTAAAATTTTTCATGATATTAACCTAAAATAATATTCCGCCCAAAAGAAAAACTAATTAATAACATAAATTTTCCCATTAAAAATATAAGTGGAAGTAAATCGAACCTTTCTATTTCCTTGGCGTAGTCATGGGCCTTCATAATCCGAATAAAAAAGTGCGATTATATAAAACAACTGAATTTTCAATACTTTCATGGTTGACTTTTATATTGACCTAAAAAATGAGAGGGTATGATTGTAATTTTACTCTCGCCTTCTAAATTCCAATTAGGCTCCCAATTGCTCATTTTATTTTGTTGTTTTTTTTCATTTTATTTTGTTTGTTCACTCAACTTTTTTCCTTCAATTTTATTTAACCATCTAAAACTGCATATTTTCAACGGTGCCTAACGTCTATAACATTAAACTTCGATGTTCTAGATCATGACATATTCACACTATGTCTCAACATAAAATTTATGGAATTCACCATTGTTGATCAAGCTCATGTGAAAAGCCACGCACGGTCGATTAAATAAATTTAAAAGTTAAATACTCTCTCAAGTTTCACTTGCTATTTGAAGTTTCCTAAAATTTTTTGAACTCAATCTCTAAGTTTAACTCAAAGGTAGCTCCCTTGTTTTTAGCGTAAAGCAATGTCAAATCAAAATACTCAACAAGCATTTAAAAAAAGAGACGATCAGGCTACATAATCTAATGTCTACATTTTTATGATTTCGCTCCAATTACTAGCTCTATCTTTGGGAAAATTGTTCAAAAGTTATAAACTTATTGTACGACGGTCAATTTACTTGTAAATCTTACAATTGCACTAATCTAATTTATTGACAACTTGCCAATTTAGTCACGACACTTTCAATTATCTCAATTTAGTTATAAATTTTTTTAATGATTTATTGATTTAGTTATTCTAACAATTTGCCAATTTAGTTCTTTTGACCAATTTTGATTAGAATTAGTAGACGTGGCGATCTAGCCAACGTCGATTGTCCTATGTGGCACAATCAGCACTGAGATCCGGTAAAGACCAATGAATGGAAAAGGAAAAAAATTCATTAAATTAAAACAATTTCAAAAATTATCCACGTTAACACTGATCATGACACGTTAGGACGGTCAAAATTACCCATAAAAACTCAATTGATAAATTGTTAAAATGTTACAGGACTAAATTTTGCAAATCATCAAAAAATTTTAAGACTTAACTGTCACAATGGAAGGTTTGTGAGTAAATTAGCAAGTTATGAAAATGTTTAGAAGTAAATTGACACAATAAAAAAATTCAGAGCCGAACTGTCCTCCATACAATAAGTCTATGATTTTTTAGATGACTTTCCTTTTTGCCATCAGCATCCCCCTTAGTGTGACAACTTCATGCATGGTCAACTCCCGTAGTGTCATGGCCAATGTGTACCAGGCCTGGAATGAATTCACCATCATACGACTGGTCAGCAATTAGTAGCGATTCTAGTTTCATACAAGCATGCTGCATCCTCTAATCCAAACTGAGGACGAGTTTTTGGAGGTAACGTAGTCATGACCCTTTGTCTTGACCATCTCGATCGTTGTAGTACTTGATGCCATTCTCAACTTCCTTGAACTTATCACTAGCAGTTCGCTCAAGGTTCCAAACTCAATTACTAGCAACTAAGCACGTGGATTGCGCTTGGTGTACCTAATATCTAATTGTATAAGCTAACGATAGCCATGCACCACTAGCGTTTGCATTCCCAAATGCACATCCTCTCTAAGAGGATTCTCGACATGTCAAATCCTAAATTTTTTTTTCTTTTGAAATTGCTTTAATAAATATATCTAGGTTGGAAAAAGATCGTGTATCATAGTTTGTTATTTCATTTTATGAGCGAATCGATATTCTCTCAAGGTAAATATATTAAATCACATCAATATAGTATTTGTATGTGTCATATCAAGCCGTGTGATGCTGTGTGGATATATGTATTTTTTTTAGGCCTAATACCCAAAAAAACCTCAAACTTTAGTCTTTATCCCAATTATACCTAAAACTTTTTTCTCAAAAAAACCCCCAACTTTGGCCTTAGTCCCAATTATATCCAAAACTTTTTTTGTCTCATAAAAAATCCACAACTTTTACTTTTGTCCCAATTCTACCAATCTAATATTAAAAAAAACCATCAACTTTAGTATTTGTCCCAATTATATCCAAAAAAAAATTATCACATAAAAAAATCTCAAATTTTTACTTTTGACCCAATTCTACCACCAACAGCATTCTGTTTATAATTACTATTAGTTAATTTTACGTGGCTTGAATTTTTTCGTCAAACTAACCAATAAATTTTTTAAATTAAAAAATAGCAGGTTTCAAGGATAGCAAGATTTGAAATTATTTATCTAGATAATCAAATCTCCACGACTAACCATTTTTGGGTTGTTGAGTGCTGGGTAGAATCCGAAACACACCACCTTAAGTGACTCTGTATCTTCCGACAATGTGTAGGAGAAGTATACAACATAAAAGAAGTTAATAGATTTTTTTTTTATGTATTAGGTTGGTAGAATTGGGACAAAACTAAAGTTGTGGATTTTTTTGGGTGTTAGGCCAATAGAATTGGGATAAAAATAAAAGTTTAGTGTTTTTTATGAGACAAAAAAAGGTTTTGGGTATAATTGGGACAAAGGTTAAAGTTTAAGGTTTTTTTGGGTATTGGGCCCAAAGTTGGGGGTTTTTTATGAGACAAAAAAAAGTTTTGGGTATAATTGGGACAAAGGCTAAAGTTTGAGGTTTTTTTGGGTATTAGGCCATTTTTTTTACTATGATCCCATTTGTTTAATGAAAAATAGGTCATTTGACAAATACTTTTCAATAAATGAGTTCTTATATTGCTTACAAAATGAATGAAGGGAAAAAGTCTTATTATTTGCGCAAAAGATTAAACATAAATTGTTGTCTATAATAAAAATATTTTTCATTGATTAATTATTTCAAGCTATACACGCTATCATTTTGCAAAAAAATATTTTTCAAATTATTCATTTTTCGCAAAATAAACAAATATTTCATGCCATTCCTCGTGTCACTGTCGTTTAGTGTTACAAGGTCACTTCTAAGTATAGCAATTCCTTTTCCATTTTCATCGTTGAATAGGTGTATGTTGAGTTCAAATTTGGATAATTTCTCTGTATTCCCCGTTATGCCCCGTGCCGTTTTTCAGTCTGGTGTCCAATGGCTCACAACCAAAATGCTTTGCCATCCCATCATCAAATACGGTCGACAATCACACAGGAAAGCAACTCTTTCCGACCTCACGCCAAACCTTTTCAGACATTATTCCATCTTAAACACAAGCAAACTCGGACCAAAAACCCCACTTCTCCCACAAAAATCTTGCAGAATCTAAAGTATTAACTTGGACAGGGTGTGCCTTTGCAGGCTTACTGAGAAGGTAAGCCCATGTATGTAGTCCTATGCATACTGCAATCCGATGCATCATGCGCCCT
>JAGVVM010001589.1:0-14451 GCA_019149425.1 Psidium friedrichsthalianum
GGGCGGTGGAGGGACAGAGTTTGAGGGGGTTTAGCGAGGGTTTGCGCGCCAGAACAATCGCACGTCCCTTAATTCGTCACGAGTTGCCTCCAAAATAAAATGAGAAAACTCTAAAAAAAGGCATGAAGTACTCTCGTTCTCTTAAACAAAGATTTAAAATAAAATAAGAGTCTGAAATGTAACGCCTTGGATTTTCGATCCTTTTTCAGATATCTAAATAAAATGGATATATTGATTGCTCGCGCTCTAGTCAGATCTCAGTCGAGATTGATTATCTCGGGATGGCTAACCAAAAGGGAAGGGCGATTTAGGATTTAAAGTACGTGGACCTGACGGTCGATACACGTATCTCCTATTCGCCGCCCGTTGGCTTGAGTATTTGCTAAAGTCACGAGTTAATGAATGTGGCCACGAGACGGATTCCTGATTTAGGGCAGTCAAAGGTCTTAGTGCTCATTACACAGCAAAAAGTGAAAATTGCACGCAAAAGAACCGAAACAATCTAGAAAATTCAAAATTTTACATATTTCCTCAGCTAACATTAATTTGATCAACTACCTTGCAATTAGTATCACCCCAAACGTCCAAAATAAACTCAACAACTAAGCACCACCGCGAGCAGCCCTGTCAAACCACAAAAAACTATGACATCGCTATGCACCGAGGGACAGCCTCAGAGAACAACCGAGTTCGTTGGCTGTTAGGAAGTCCACCCAACAAAGCCAAGCAAGCGCACTTTCCACACGGCCCTTCCCATTGAAACATTCGAACAAGACGCATCTTCTGCTGCTTCATTTTATTTCCAATCGAATCGTACCATATGGCTGACGGGTCATCAGCTGTTTGATTTCTTTCCTAACACTGAAGTTCCCTCATTCCCATTCGACAAGAAGCGGCCAACTTGCCCGCAACTTCCGTCGGGCGAATGCTACCGTCCCCATTGACAACTAAAACCAGGACGATGAATCGACTAAACCAGAACCAAGAACCAACAAAAGTAAAGGAGAAGCATTCAAACGGGCTACATCCCATTACGCGATCGGACACAAATTTCAGCAGAAGATGAACAACGATCGGAGCAGAGCACGCACCTTCACAGAAGCAAAAGAGAGTTCAACCGCACGGAATGTCCCGCAAAGCTCTCCAATTAGCGTCCGTACTGTACATGGGTCGTTCTTCAGGATTCGCGACTGGGCCTTGCTCTGCTCAAGATGGGAGCTTGGGGCCAATAGCTTTTCCTCATTTGCTGAATGTCCAGGCCCAATCACTAGCTCGGTGAGAGAATTGATAATCCTACCGAGCAGCATCACACAAATTTTACGACAAAGCAATTGCATCCACTAACGTTTGGCTGCACTAATAACTAGGATATGAATCACAACCTGAGATTTACTCGCTTGAGCAATCTAATTAGAAAAATTAAGTAGCGTCCCCGAGACCGTTATGTTAGAGTTTTCCGTATGTGGGCTCGCCTTAATTGTAATTGTAATTGACCGTATGCGATATTAATTTACCGTATACTGTATTGGTTTAATAAAGTAGGATTTAAGGATTCTTAATGGTCCGTATATGGGCCTGGCTAGTGTGGGCCGAATTCCGGCCCGGCCCGTGATGGAAGGGCCCAGCTGGAAGTTAATATAAGGCAAGGACCCCCCTTTAGCCCTAATGCTATGCCATTTTCTCTCCTCCTCTCCTCCATAAGGCATACGTGAGAGAGACCGACGAGATTGAGGTTGTTCCATCGACGCTAGGCGACTCCGAGGGCATAAAGGGGAAGTTCCGAGCTCGTCTCGCCGAAGTACCGAAGCCCGTTCGTCGTTTTGAGAAGCCGATCGACGATGGATGCGAAATCAGGTACGCCGTCTCGAAATCTTGGCTATTAGGTTGTTAGAACATAATTACGGAGGTCCTAGGGTGCCGGAATCGCCGGCTTACAGTTGGTATCAGAGCCGCCGTAGGTCGGTTTTAGCACGTTTGGTTCTTCCTTGATTTCGTGATTTTTGGCATGCTGAAACCTGATTTTGTTGGCATATTTGGGTTCGTCTCGTCGAGACGATCAAATTGGTGGGTTGCCGGCCGCCATAGGACGTTCCACACGCGCCACGCGCGGCCTAAAGCCACGGCCGCCGGCGTGGTTCCACGCGCCGCCACGCGCGTGGCTCCACGTGCCGGCGCGTGAGTTACAAGCGCGGGCGCGTGAATCACGTGCCGAATGTGTCGGCCGAACGGCGCCTCGCCACGTGGCGAGATCACACGGCGCCACGTGGCGAGATCCAGGGCGTACACGTGGCAGTTTGACCCGGTCGTCGGACCAGGTCAACCCGACCCGACCCGGTGTTGACCGGGTCGGCCCGACCCGTTGACCCGTTGACCCGACCCGGTCAACGGTTGACCGGTCAACAGTCAACGGTTGACGTTGAACGGTCAACGGTCAACGGTTGACCGTTGACCGTTAACGGTTAACGGTTTGACCATTGACCGTTAACGGTCGTTACCGTTGACCGTTAGTCAACGATCAACGGACGGGGAATTCCGCACGTGCGTCGCACGTGCGGCGTGTGAGGCCCACGCGCCGACCTTCTGGCGGCGCGTGCGCGTGCGCGTCCGTTTGGGGTGATTTTTTCACCCCTGTGCTCGTATGGAAATTCCCTACACTGTGGTATGTTCAAATTAATTTTTTGAGCCCTCTAAGGTCTTGAAATTACGAAAAACACTTGTGCAAGTATATAATTCAGGGGCATTTTCGTCTTTTTCAAATAATTTGATTATTTCCATATGATTTTTTGGAAATAATATGGTTGGCTCAAATGTAGAATACCACATAAGGATTGTGTAGAATTAAGTAGAGCACAAAACAAAATTTTTTAAGACTCATTTTTGAGTGAACAATTCCATTAGCGCTGGTTGTGATTTCAATGACAATTGCCCATGCCATCAAGTTTGAAATCACACCATATGGAAAATATGAAGCATAAAGTTTATATCCCTGGTGTGAGAGAGTTTCAAAAATTTAATTGGGTTGTGACCGCCGAAGTGGCACACTCAGTCAAATTGGAGAAATATCAGTCTCACATTGTGGTGGGATGTCTCCTGTTTTGATATATGATTATACTCCCAAAGAGGTAATTGTATGTCAGATCATGGAGGGATACATGAATAACATATGATTGGGAGGTGACCGATTCTAGTGATTCATACACCCGGGGGTTTCACGAAAAATTGGAATATATTCTCATGGTCGTTGTCATGTAGAGAATTTACAATTGCATGTCATGTATTCTGCCCTAAGGTGATTATATGATGATGTGTGTAATTCTCTGAAATGTGTACTTTTAAGGATTTAAAGTTACACTGTGCTTACATAATGCTAATGGTGAATATTGTTTAATTTTCAGTCGGTGAGTGGCAACTCCGTAATAGAGGTTCTGAATGGTTCAAATTTCAAGAAATGGAGGCAGGATTTTCTGTTTGCCATGGAAATAGCCGATGTTCATATTGCCCTTACTGAAGATAAACCTGCTGTTCCCGAGGAGACCAGTGAAGGGTCTGAGAAGGCGCATTTGGCTGCCTGGGAAAGGAGCAATAGGATCTGCTTACTGTCAATGAGAAGATCCATCCAGGAACATCTGCTGAGTGGCCTCCCAACTGACTGCACCGCAAAACAAATGATGGAAGCCCTGCAAGCCAGGTACCGAGTATCATCTAATGCTCAGGTTGGAACACTTATTCAGCAGCTCTTCAATATGAAATATACGGGTGTGGGAGGTGTTAGAGATTACATCCTAAGAATGCTGGATTTGCACACTAAAATAAATGCCTTAGGTTCTGTAATCGCTGAAAATGTGCTGGTACACCAAGCCCTAAACACCCTTCCCTCTGAGTTTGGGATCCTTAAGACCAACTTCAACTCTCAGGATGAAAATTGGTCTATAAATGATTTGATCTCAAGAGCAGTTTCAGAGGAAGAAAAATTGAGGAAGGATACGGGAAACCTTGCCTTGGTTGCCTCCAGTTCCACCAATAGGAAAGGCAAAGGTCTTAAATCTCATACTCATAAAGGTACTCATCCTACCACTGGTCCATCAGGAAAACTGGGTCCAAAGAAAACATCCTTTAAGAAGGGTAGTAACCGCTGTTTCTTCTGTAAGAAATCGGGTCACATGAAGAAGGACTGTGCTAAATATAAGAACTGGCTATCTAAACGTGAGCAGACAGGTATTGATTCTTTGGCACTGGTTTGTGAATCCAATCTATCTAAAGCCCCATCCAGTTCTTGGTGGCTAGATAGTGGTGCGACTAATCATGTTGCATTTACCATACAGGGGTTCATAAACCGGAGGAAGCCAAATCAGGATGAGTCAAAGCCCACAGTGGGAGATAATAATAAAGCTGCTATTGAGTTCGTGGGAGATATCATTTAATTCTAGAGTTTGGTTTTAATTTGATGTTAAGAAACACCTTCTATGTACCTTCCTTCAGATGGAACTTAGTTTCTGTATCATGTTTGGACATGTGTGGTTACTCGTTTGAAATAAAGAACAATGTGGTTTCTATGTTCTATAATTCAAATAAGGTTGGGTGCTGCAATATGTCCAATGGATTGTACAGATTGTGTTTAACTCCCAATGAAATATACGCAGCTTATACAACCGAAAGGGTTGTCTCCAAAAGGCCTCTACCTAAAGAGCAGTCTTACAAGTTGTGCCATAAACGTCTTGGTCACATTTCCAGGGAAAGAGTAGAAAGGCTTGTAAAAGCCGACATTTTACCTACTCTTAAAGATGACCTGGAAACTTGTGTAGACTGTTGTAAAGGCAAGATGACCAAAATAAAGAAAAAGGGTGCAGTCCGAACTTCTGACCTGTTGGAGGTCATACATACAGATATAAGTGGACCCTATACTCCAACCTTGTGTAGAAATTATTATTTCATCACTTTTATTGATGATTATTCCCGATATGGTTATCTGTACTTGATTAAAGAAAAGTCTGAGTCTCTTGATAAATTCAAGATATTTCGGACTGAAGTCGAGAAACAGTTGGGAAAAGTCATCAAGGTTGTGAGGTCTGACCGTGGTGGTGAGTATTATGGCAGACATGGCGATGCTGGACAGCTTAAGGGGCCATTTGCCAAATACTTAGAGGATTCTGGGATAGTAGCTCAGTTTACTATGCCTGGGAGCCCTGAGTAAAATGGTGTGGCCGAAAGGCGAAATCGCACCTTAATGGATATGATGAGGAGTATGATAAGTAGGACCAATCTGCCTAAGTTCCTTTGGGGTGAAGCTTTGAAGACGGCGCTATACATACTGAATCGAGTTCCCACTAAGGCTGCTCCACTGACTCCTTTTGACTTATGGACTGGACGGAAACCCAGCCTGAATCATTTGAAGGTCTGGGGTTGTCCTGCAGAGGTGAAGCTATATAATCCAGCTTTGAGTAAGTTGGATTCCAAGACCACAATGTGCTATTTTGTATCCTATCCAGATCATTCCAAGGGATACAGATTTTACAATCCTAATGGAGGCCAAAGGATTGTAGATTCACAGACAGCCAAGTTTCTGGAATTCGACATAGCCAAAAAAGGTACCTGTTCATAGACTATTGAAAGTGACAGTACGGCGGGAAACACTGCATCATCGTCTCTACCATCACAGACTGTTATGGAGCTTCCCATACCGGAGACTGTGCCTATTGAGCTTCAGGATCCTATGGTTGATACCATTCCTGATGAAGTAAATCAAGCCCCACAGCCACAGATTCAAGTTGAGGAAATTCCACTAAGGAGGTCTGTTAAGCAAAGACGATCAGCGATTCCACCGGATTATATGGTCTATCTGGGTGAACAGGATTATGATATTGGCTGTGTAGTTGATCCAGTTACTTATAAGGATGCTATTAGCTGTGAACATTCAGACCCGTGGTTGGATGCAATGCAGGATGAGTTGCAATCCATGAGGCATAATGGAGTTTGGGATCTCGTCAAGTTGCCTGCGGGTCATAGGGCGATCGGCTGCAAATGGGTCTACAAGACGAAGAGAGATTCCAAAGGGAAGGTAGAAAAGTTCAAAGCCAGACTGGTAGCCAAAGGTTTCACTCAAAGAGAGGGAGTTGATTATGAATCAACATTCTCTCCCGTCTCTTCTAAAGAATCTTTTAGAGTGATTATGGCTTTAGTAGCTCATTTTGACATGGAGTTACACCAGATGGACGTCAAGACTGCCTTTCTGAATGGGGATCTCGAAGAAGAAGTCTACATGATTCAACCTGAAGGTTTTGAGGTTGATGATTCCAGTGACCTTGTATGCAGATTAAAGAAGTCGATCTATGGCCTTAAACAAGCATCCAGGCAGTGGTATTTCAAGTTTCATAGCGTCGTCACTTCATTTGGCTTCGTTGAAAATAAAGTGGATCAGTGTATATACTGCAAGGTCAGTGGGAGAGAATACATTTTTCTTGTTCTCTATGTGGATGACATTCTACTGGCGAGCAGTGATATTGATCTGTTACATGAGACGAAGCACATGCTGTCAGAGAATTTTGACATGAAGGATCTTGGTGAGGCGTCCTTTGTCCTTGGCATTGAAATCCATAGGGATCGTTCACGCCACATTTTGGGTTTATCTCAGAGGACATATATTGATCGTATTCTGGAGAGATTCAACATGCAGGATTGCAAGCCAGGTAATATTCCTGTCTGTAAAGGTGATAAGTTGAATCTTTCGCAGTGTCCTCAGACTGAGATGGAGAAATCTGAAATGAAGAATGTACCTTACGCTAGTGCACTTGGGAGCATCATGTATGCTCAAGTATGTACTAGACCAGATGTTGCTTTTGCGACAGGACTTCTAGGCAGATACCAGTCAAATCCAGGACATGCTCATTGGATTGCTGCCAAGAAGGTCCTGAGGTACTTAAAGAGGACAAGGGACTACATCATGACATACAGGCGTGTTCAGAACCTGCAGCTTGTTGGATACTCGGATTCAGATTTTGCGGGCTGTCAGGACGACAAGAAGTCGACTACAGGCTACATATTCATGTTAGCGGGCGGTGCAGTATCATGGAAAAGTGAGAAACAGAAATCCATATCCTCCTCGACCATGCAAGCGGAGTTCATAGCGTGCTTTTCAGCAGCTACTCAGGCGATTTGGCTCCGGAACCTCATTAGGGAGTTGACCGTATTTGATTTTGTTGATAGACCCATACAGTTGTATTGTGACAACAATTCTGCAGTGTTGTTTATTAACAACAACAGAAGTCTTAAGGGGTCTAAACATATGGAGGTCAAATTTCTGACCATAAAGGAATCCGTGCAGAAAGGTGACGTTGCAGTAGAGCATGTTTCTACAGATGATATGATTGCAGACCCACTAACTAAAGGTGTTCGCCCATGTGTTTTTGAACGACATGTCATTAGTATGGGCTTAGTGGCATCATTGGATGCTGTGTTTTAGTGGGAGGCATATTTCAGTTTGCTCTAATAAAGTTTGCATCTGTATTTTATTACATTTTGTAATATAAAGATATGTATTGAAGTGCCTGCAGCACTATTAATGTTAAATACATATTCTTGTAAATCTTGAGATATGTGTAAATCTCGAGTATTGGCTATGGGCATTTGGATATTAGCCATGTTTATATGTCTTGTTACACATAAAGAAAAGTTAACTATAAAGCTGAGACATATGCTGGTTCATTGGAACCATATAGATATTCTCTAGTGGCACGTCAGGTTTAGTGTCACATAAAGAGAGAGAATGGTGTCCGACAAAGTGGATAACACATAAAGTATATCTCTTTTGAGGTGTTATCCAATTGCCACACTACCATATTAAATCCATATCAGTAAAGTTAAGAACACTCGTGACCATGGATGGCTCTGTGTCTTCTGACGCAGTTACTGGCATGATCCGGTGTTTAAGACTTTATGGGATCGGATTGGCCGTTAAGATTAATCCTTAAACCAATATGAAGGTGCGCACTAAAGTACAGTTTCAATTAATGCTCGCCCAAGTGGGAGAATGTTAGAATTTTCCGTATGTGGGCTCGCCTTAATTGTAATTGTAATCGATCGTAATACGGTATTAATTTATCGTATACGATAAATTAATACCGTATTACGATCGATTACAATTACAATTAAGGCGAGCCAACATACGGAAAATTCTAACATTCTCCCACTTGGGCGAGCATTAATTGAAACTGTACTTTAGTGCGCACCTTCATATTGGTTTAAGGATTAATCTTAACGGCCAATCCGATCCCATAAAGTCTCAAACACCGGATCATGCCAGTAACTGCGTCAGAAGACACAGAGCCATCCATGGTCACGAGTGTTCTTAACTTTACTGATATGGATTTAATATGGTAGTGTGGCAATTGGATAACACCTCAAAAGAGATATACTTTATGTGTTATCCACTTTGTCGGACACCATTCTCTCTCTTTATGTGACACTAAACCTGACGTGCCACTAGAGAATATCTGTATGGTTCCAATGAACCAGCATATGTCTCAGCTTTATAGTTAACTTTTCTTTATGTGTAACAAGACATATAAACATGGCTAATATCCAAATGCCCATAGCCAATACTCGAGATTACACATATCTCAAGATTTACAAGAATATGTATTTAACATTAATAGTGCTGCAGGCACTTCAATACATATCTTTATATTACAAAATGTAATAAAATACAGATGCAAACTTTATTAGAGCAAACTGAAATATGCCTCCCACTAAAACACAGCATCCAATGATGCCACTAAGCCCATACTAATGACATGTCGTTCAAAAACACATGGGCGAACACCTTTAGTTAGTGGGTCTGCAATCATATCATCTGTAGAAACATGCTCTACTGCAACGTCACCTTTCTGCACGGATTCCTTTATGGTCAGAAATTTGACCTCCATATGTTTAGACCCCTTAAGACTTCTGTTGTTGTTAATAAACAACACTGCAGAATTGTTGTCACAATACAACTGTATGGGTCTATCAACAAAATCAAATACGGTCAACTCCCTAATGAGGTTCCGGAGCCAAATCGCCTGAGTAGCTGCTGAAAAGCACGCTATGAACTCCGCTTGCATGGTCGAGGAGGATATGGATTTCTGTTTCTCACTTTTCCATGATACTGCACCGCCCGCTAACATGAATATGTAGCCTGTAGTCGACTTCTTGTCGTCCTGACAGCCCGCAAAATCTGAATCCGAGTATCCAACAAGCTGCAGGTTCTGAACACGCCTGTATGTCATGATGTAGTCCCTTGTCCTCTTTAAGTACCTCAGGACCTTCTTGGCAGCAATCCAATGAGCATGTCCTGGATTTGACTGGTATCTGCCTAGAAGTCCTGTCGCAAAAGCAACATCTGGTCTAGTACATACTTGAGCATACATGATGCTCCCAAGTGCACTAGCGTAAGGTACATTCTTCATTTCAGATTTCTCCATCTCAGTCTGAGGACACTGTGAAAGATTCAACTTATCACCTTTACAGACAGGAATATTACCTGGCTTGCAATCCTGCATGTTGAATCTCTCCAGAATACGATCAATATATGTCCTCTGAGATAAACCCAAAATGTGGCGTGAACGATCCCTATGGATTTCAATGCCAAGGACAAAGGACGCCTCACCAAGATCCTTCATGTCAAAATTCTCTGACAGCATGTGCTTCGTCTCATGTAACAGATCAATATTACTGCTCGCCAGTAGAATGTCATCCACATAGAGAACAAGAAAAATGTATTCTCTCCCACTGACCTTGCAGTATATACACTGATCCACTTTATTTTCAACGAAGCCAAATGAAGTGACGACGCTATGAAACTTGAAATACCACTGCCTGGATGCTTGTTTAAGGCCATAGATCGACTTCTTTAATCTGCATACAAGGTCACTGGAATCATCAACCTCAAAACCTTCAGGTTGAATCATGTAGACTTCTTCTTCGAGATCCCCATTCAGAAAGGCAGTCTTGACGTCCATCTGGTGTAACTCCATGTCAAAATGAGCTACTAAAGCCATAATCACTCTAAAAGATTCTTTAGAAGAGACGGGAGAGAATGTTGATTCATAATCAACTCCCTCTCTTTGAGTGAAACCTTTGGCTACCAGTCTGGCTTTGAACTTTCTACCTTCCCTTTGGAATCTCTCTTCGTCTTGTAGACCCATTTGCAGCCGATCGCCCTATGACCCGCAGGCAACTTGACGAGCTCCCAAACTCCATTATGCCTCATGGACTGCAACTCATCCTGCATAGCATCCAACCACAGGTCTGATTGTTCACAGCTAACAGCATCCTTATAAGTAACTGGATCAACTATACAGCCAATGTCATAATCCTGTTCACCCAGATAGACCATATAATCCGGTGGGATCGCTGATCGTCTTTGCCTAACAGACCTCCTTAGTGGAATTTCCTCAGCTTGAAACTGTGCCTGTGGGGCTTGATTAGCTTCATCAGGAACGGTATCAACCATAGGATCCTGAAGCTCAACAGGTACAGTCTCCGGTATGGGAAGCTCCATAACAGTCTGTGATGGTGAAGAAATCGATGCAGTGTTTCCCGCCGTACTGTCACTTTCAATAGTCTCAGAACAGGTACCTTTTTCAGCTATGTCAAATTCCAGAAACTTGGCTGTCTGTGAATCTACAATCCTTTGGCCTCCATTAGGATTGTAAAATCTGTATCCCTTGGAATGATCTGGATAGGATACAAAATAGCACCTTGTGGTCTTGGGATCCAACTTACTCAAAGTTGGATTATACAGCTTCACTTCTGCAGGACAACCCCAGACCTTCAAATGATTCAGGCTGGGTTTCCGTCCAGTCCATAACTCAAAAGGAGTCAGTGGAGCAGCCTTAGTGGGAACTCGATTCAGTATGTATAGCGCCGTCTTCAAAGCTTCACCCCAAAGGAACTTAGGCAGATTGGTCCTACTTATCATACTCCTCATCATATCCATTAAGGTGCGATTTCGCCTTTCGGCCACACCATTTTGCTCAGGGCTCCCAGGCATAGTAAACTGAGCTACTATCCCAGAATCCTCTAAGTATTTGGCAAATGGCCCCTTAAGCTGTCCAGCATCGCCATGTCTGCCATAATACTCACCACCACGGTCAGACCTCACAACCTTGATGACTTTTCCCAACTGTTTCTCGACTTCAGTCCGAAATATCTTGAATTTATCAAGAGACTCAGACTTTTCTTTAATCAAGTACAGATAACCATATCGGGAATAATCATCAATAAATGTGATGAAATAATAATTTCTACACAAGGTTGGAGTATAGGGCCCACTTATATCAGTGTGTATGACCTCCAATAGGTCAGAAGTTCGGACTGCACCCTTTTTCTTTATTTTGGTCATCTTGCCTTTACAACAGTCTACACAAGTTTCCAGGTCATCTTTAAGAGTAGGTAAAATGTCGGCTTTTACAAGCCTTTCTACTCTTTCCTGGAAATGTGACCAAGGCGTTTATGCCACAATGTGTAAGACTGTTCTTTAGGTAAAGGCCTTTTGGAGACAACCCTTTCGGCTGTATAAGCTGCGTATATTTCGTTGGGAGTTAAACACAATCTGTACAATCCATTGGACATATTGCAGCACCCAACTTTATTTGAATTATAGAACATAGAAACCACACTGTTCTTTATTTCAAAGGAGTAACCACACATGTCCAAACAGGATACAGAAACTAAATTCCGTCTGAAGGAAGGTACATAGAAAGTGTTTCTTAACATCAAATTAAAACCAGACTCTAGAATTAAAATGACATCTCCCACGAACTCAACAGCAGCTTTATTATTATCTCCAACTATGAGCTTTGACTCATCCTGATTTGGCTTCCTCCGGTTTATGAACCCCTGTATGGTAAATGCAACATGATTAGTCGCACCACTATCTAGCCACCACGAACTGGATGGGGCTTCAGATAGATTGGATTCACAAACCAGTGCCAAGAATCAATACCTGTCTGCTCACGTTTAGATAGCCAGTTCTTATATTTAGCGCAGTCTTTCTTCATGTGACCCCTTTTCTTGCAAAAGAAACAGCGGTCACTATCCTTCTTAAAGGATGCTTTCTTTGGCCCCAATTTTCCAGATTGACTAGTGGTGGGACGAGTATCCTTAGGAGTATGAGATTTAGGACCCTTGCCCTTTCTATTGGAGGAACTAGAGGCAACCAAGGCAAGTTTCCAGTTTCCTTCCTCAATTTTTCTTCCTCTGAGACTGCTCTAGAGATCAAATCATTTATAGACCAATTTTCATCCTGTGAGTTGAAGTTGGTCTTGAGGATCCCAAACTCAGGGGAAGGGTGTTTAGGGCTTGGTGTACCAACACATTTTCAGCGATTACAGAACCTAAGGCATTTATTTTAGTATGCAAATCCAGCATTCTTAGGATGTAATCTCTAACACCTCCCACACCCGTATACTTCATATTAAACAGCTGCTGGATAAGAGTTCCAACCTCAGCATTAGAGGATACTCGGTACCTGGCTTGCAGTGCCTCCATCATTTGTTTTGCAGTGCAGTCAGTTGGGAGGCCACTCAGCAAATGTTCCTGGATGGATCTTCTCATTGTAAGTAAGCAGATCCGGTTGCTCTTTTCCCAGGCAGCTAAATGTGCCTTCTCAGACCCTTCAGTGGTCTCCGCGGAACAGCAGGTTTATCTTCGGTAAGAGCAATGTGAACATCGGCTATTTCCATGGCAAACAGAAAATCCTCCTCCATTTCTTGAAGTTTGAACCATTCAGAACCTCTATTACGAAGTTGCCATTCACAGAAAAGGCGACTGAAAAATAAGCAATATTTACCATTAGCATCATGTGAAGACAGTGTAACTTTAAAATCCTTAAAAGTACACATTTCAGAGAATTACACACATCATCATATAATCACCTTTGGGCAGAATACATGACATGCAATTGTAAATTCCCTACATGACAACGACCATGAGAATATATTCCAATTTTTCGTGAAACACCACCTTTGGGTGTATGAATCACTAGAATCGGTCACTTCCCAATCATATGTTGTTCATGTACCCCTCCATGGTCTGACACACAATCACCTCCTTTGGGAGTATGACCATGTATCAAAACAGGAGACATCCCACCACAATGTGAGACTGATATTTCTCCAATTCAATTGAGCGTGCCACTTTGGCGGTCACCACCCAATCAAATCTTTGAAACTCTCTCACACCAGGGATATAATCTTCATGCCTCACATTTGCCATGTGGTGTGATTTCAAACTTGATGACATGGGCAATTGTCATTGAAATCACAACCAGTGCTAATGGAATTGCTTCACTCATTAATGAGTCTCAATTTCTGTTATTGTGCTCAATAAAATTCTACACAATCCTTATGTGGTATTCTATAATTGAGCCAACCTTATTATTCCCAAAACCGTATGGGAATAATCAAACAAACGAAAATGACGAAAATGCCCCTGAATTTTGCACATGCATAAGGGTTTTTCGCGTTTTCCAAGACCTTAGAAGGCTCAAAAATTCAAAATGAATATACCACAGTGTAGGAAATTTCCATACGAGCACAGGGTGAAAAAATCACCCCGTTTCAACGCTGCACGCGCCCCACGCGCCGCCCAAAGGCCGGCGCGTGCCTCACGCGTCACACGTGCGCGTCAACCGTTAACGTTGACCGTTAACGTCAACGGTCAACGCTAACGGCCGTTAACAGTCAACGGTTGACCGTTGACCAGTCAACGTTGACCGTTGACCGGGGTCGGGTCAGTTGACCCGGTCCGACGACCGGGTCGGGCTGCCACGTGCGGTCCGTATGCTGTGCCCGTGGCGCCAGGGAATGGCGCCACGTGGCGCAGCGGCCCCTCCACAGGTGACGTCACTGCTGACGTCACCGACCGACGCATTTAATGCTGTGTCGAGCTCGTGAGTTTCACGCGTCGGGCGCGTGAAGCCCACGCGCCGGCGCGTGAAATTCACGCGTTTTTCTCCGGCGCGTGTATCCCACGCGCCGCTGCGGCCGTAGCTTTAGGCCGCGCGTGGTGGCGCGTGGGGGCTCCAATGGCGGCCGGCGACCCATCAAAACGCTCGTCTCGACGAGACGAGCCCAAATATGCCATCAAAATCAGATTTCAGTATGCCAAAAATCACGAAATCAAGGCAGAACCCAAACGTGCTAAAACCGACCTACGGCGGCTCTGATACCAACTGATGGGCCGGCGATTTCGCACCCTAGGACCTCCGTAGTCATGTTCTAACAACCTATTAGCTAAGATTTCGAGACGGCGTACCTGATTTAGCATCCATGGGCGATCGACCCCTCAAAAACGACGAACGGGCTTCGGACTTCGTCGAGACGGCTCAGAACTTCCCCTTTATGCCCTCGGAGTCGCCTGGCGTCGATGGAACAACCTCAATCTCGTCACCTCTCTCTCCCGGTGTGCCTTATG
>JAGVVM010001590.1:0-16152 GCA_019149425.1 Psidium friedrichsthalianum
TGCACAAATACGCCAATTCCTGGCGATTGTTTCCTAAACCGATTTCCCTTGAATCGGAACCTAGAGCTAGTCATGGTATGTACAATATTCCAATCGAGAAATAGAGGTTTACTTACCTACGAAGTCCAAACAGGGCTTGAGGATGCGGCGTGACCGGCGGTAAAACGACGAGACGCGGATTCTGGCGGATAAGTCGAACGCACGGTGCTGTCAAGGGCTGACAGTTGGTTCCCAGCTGAAATCTATATTTTTCACATAATATTACTCTAGGGGTCAGCTGGGGTCAACATATATTAATAGAACCCTATATGAAATTCGGTAACAAAAGACTGGTTCGTCGACCGAAATGTCGGAAGCAGATTTGAAGGTCAAACGACCTCCGATCGAAGTGATTCAAGTTGGAATAGAACCACAAGACATTGAACTACAACATACCCGAAAATCGCGACGATCCAACGGCTGGATTTCGTCGGCGTCCAATTGAAGTTGGCAGCAGAAACTGGAATTCAGCAGGGAGAGGAGAGAAATCCGAAATTAGAGGAGAGAGAAGAGAGAGAGAAGAGAGAGAGAGTCTGCTGAAATAATGGAGGAGAGAGAGAGTGGTTTGACCCATAATTATCTTAAGGATAATTATTGGCGGTGACTATTCACCGAAAGCGACTAACGCTGAACGAATTGACTGATTTTTGGACTATCAGTGAAATTTGAACTGATAAAGCTTGGGCCTCAATTATTTTCGGTCAAAGCTGGTCAAATTGGTCAAAAAGATGACCGACGAGACATTTCTCGAAATTCGTGAAATTTCAGGACCGACAGGGCTCAATTGGTGCTGATTTGGCTCAATCGCGATCGGAAAATAATCCGGATTTCGTCGTAAAATTTTTCTAGCCTCTCTAAAAATATTCTTACCCTCATGCCATGGATTCTAGTACAAGACGGGAGCGAGATGGCAATTTTCAATTTTGCCCTTTCTTTAGACACTTTGAAGTCAAACTGCCAATTTCACGCCTTTCAAGGCGATGTCCAATTTTGTCTCTTAATCCTCAAAAATCTAATATTATTTCAACTTATAAACGTCCGAAATTCGGATGTACAAATCTCCCTCCTTAAGAAGTTTCGTCCTCGAAACTTGACCTTTACTTCCTCCTTAGCAAAGCAAAACCTTACAGTCATTATCTCACTCAACTATGTGGCCTATTACGCTTTCGCTGCGTACTCTGATCACTTGTCCTCCTTAATTGCCATATCTTGCAATCTTAACCATTCTCAGGGTCATCACCCACCTCACTTGATCACAAATCTACTTGGCGATATTACTAGGCCACTCGCTTATGATCACTCCATGAACGTCTCAAGTTCATTCTCACACTCGTCAATTCACATGACACCACTCAATGGACTTACCACGTCCAATATACATTCAGGCAGATCATCCTTATCACTCAAATTGTACATATCTCATCTTGCCAATTCTCGATGCCAGAACCACATGCCATGCCAGGATTCTGTTGGTTACGGTCATTCAAATATATTTCACATAATTCACACCCCACCACGACGCGATCGGAATCACTCGCCGACTCGCTCGTGTGGTCTCATCACAAAACCCTCCCTGATCACACAACAGGGGTCCTCTCCGATCACACGGAGGTACACAACAAATGCTCGACTTTCACCAACATCCACAAGGCATTCAGGCATTCCTCAATCAAGGCATCTCAATCCACTTTAACTTTCATCCACCATTCCAATTCCTCATGTGCAATGCTATGCATTTTTCTAAAACATTTTTTTTTTTTCGAAAATCAACTTTAATGCAATGTATCTTTCAAAATAAGTCAGACTTCGCACAACGCCTAGACCCACTTTCAATGCGTGACTTGGTTCATTCCTGCCCCCATCGCCATCTTAGAAGCCTGCCAGGAGCCGCACCTTGTCCGAGCTCTCTCTAGCTCCGGCGATCACTCCCCGCCCTCGTCAGACCGGGTCGTTACAGGCCCACCAGCTTTCGCCTGGTTCGTCCCCAAGTCAGGCACCTACTAAGAAGATCCCGTTCAACACGTCCATACCATGTCTCACTACGGTTTTAGGCATCCCGTACAGCTTGTCCCATACCAAGCGACGGTTTATCAAGTCCAACAAAACAATGTCATGAACTATGCATGCATTTCTCAAACTTCAATTTTTGATGCAATCAACACATGCAATGCATGATTGTCCTCACTGCTCCTCACATACTACTCACTTCACATCAAGCCCTATCTTAGGCTTAACATTATCGATCACTATACTGCCCCATCAAGCACAAAGATCATCAAGCTTATACATTGATCGATAAAGTTCTCATCCAACAAGCGGCCACAAGGCAACTATAGCTAGTACAACAACAATAGGGCCTAGGTTCTCACCTCAAGTCCAGTGCACCTTCAACTTAGCAGAATCACTGCAAATCACTCAGCATCAAATGATTCAAGCCTAGCACTCATAGGCATACTCATGCGGCAAACAAGACTTGCTCAAACTAGCAAACACATAGGGTCGATCGACTTGACTATCCCATAGATCAACACCCTTATCGCTCCAAACCTCGAATACACTTCTGGTCGAGCTATCCTTGCTCTAAATCGTCACTCCTTATCACTCCACTAACCCGCTCTGATACCAAAACAGGGGGGATGTCACGCCCCGAACCTCCACGAGCGCGCGACACCTGCAAATGACGGTCGATACATGCGACATCCCAGGACTGTCGCCGACCTTGAAACCTTAATATCCGAATTTTGCGCTAGCGGAAGCGATACCTTACCCCTGACAACAATGAGCAAGGACTAGCCAACCATAACACCTCATATATTACACATTCTCAGCTCCATATTATACATGAATATCAGTTACAAATTTAAACAACAAACAACCCAGGGCGACCACATTCACCATCAACCACCCGATTCACATCAACTGTCCTTGCTAACTGGGTACTCCGCCACCTGGATATCAAATCTTGTGGGTATCCCTGCCATGTTTATATTTCTAGGGTCTGAAAAATAAGGGTAATCACCTATGAGAACAAATCTCAGCAAGCTAACCTCTAAATCCCTTCTCAGAATACCACACAAACCCTCAGACCCAACTCCACGCCTCATCCAGGCATTCAAACCACAGAATCAAAATTCTCAAATATTATTTTGAATACGAACACGGGCCCCAAATATTTGGAATAGTAATATAAATATTGCTCGGGCCCTATTTTGCATAAAATGCTCCAAAAACCCATTTTTCGGTACTCGATCCACACGGGACCCACAAAACATGTCATTTTCAAACCAAAATCAAATTGGGCAGCACGTGAACTATTCGTGGGTCGTGAACAGTAAAATAGGGCACTATTTGGCCCGTTTTCGCATAAAATCCCAAAAATGCATTTTTCAGTACCCGAACCTCGCGGGACCCACACCAACCACCTCAAACAGCTTATTCAAACACGGACAGCACCTTTCACCAATCCACAGCATATTCACAGCCCACAGAATATAATTGCACAAATACGCCATTCCGGCTATTTTTCTAAACCGATTTACCTCGAAAGGACCCTAGAGCTAGTCCATGGCATGTACAATATTCCAATCGAGAAATAGAGTTTAACTTACCTAAACGAAGTCAAAACAGGGCTGAGGATGCGGCGATGACCGGCGTAACGACGAGAACGGCGGATTCTGGCGGATTAAGTTCGAACCCGGGCTGTTCAAGGGCTGAACGAGTTGGTTCACAAGCTGAAAAATCCATATTTTCACATGAATATGAGCTCTAGGGGTCGCTGGGGTCAACATATATTAATACGAACCCTATATGAAATTCGGGTAACAAAAGACTGGTTCGTCGACCGAAATGCGAAGCAGATTTGGAAGGTCAAAAGACCTCCGATCGAAGTGATTCAAGTTGGAATAGAACCACAAGACATTGAACTACAACATACCCAAAAATCGTGACGATCCCACGGTGGATTTCCGTCGGCGGCCGATTGAAGTTGAGTCCAGAAAACTGGAATTCAGCAGGGAGAGGGAGAGAAATCCGAATTTAGAGAGAGAGAAGAGAGAGAGAAGAGAGAGAGAGTCTGCTGAAATAATGGAGGAGAGAGAGAGTGGTTTGACCCATAATTATCTTAAGGATAATTATTGGCGGTGACTATTCACCGAAAGCGACATAACGCTGAACGAATTGACTGATTTTTGGACTATCAGTGAAATTTGAAACTGATAAGCTTGGGCCTCAATTATTTTCGTCAAAGCTGGTCAAATTGGTCAAAAAGATGACCGACGAGACATTTCTCGAAATTCGTGAAATTTCAGGACCGACAGGGCTCAATTGGTGCTGATTTGGCTCAATCGCGATCGGAAAATAACTCCGGATTTCGTCGTAAAATTTTTCTAGTCTCTCTAAAATATTCTTACCCTCATGCCATGGATTCTAGTACAAGACGGGAGCGAGATGGCAATTTTCAATTTTGCCCTTTCTTTAGACACTTTGAAGTCAAACTGCCAATTCAGCCTTCAAGGCGATGTCCACATTTTGTCTCTCAATACTCGAAAATCTATATTATTTATCTTACAGACATCGAAATTCGGAATGTCACAAATAAGTATAGCAAATGATATTGAAGACGTAAAAATCATGTCAAGCACCATGGTAATTTAGCAAAGAAAGAGAATAAAAAAGGGGGCTTCACAAAAGCAAGAGAAAAGGTTTGCCACACAGACTATCACCATGAGTAAATGCACAAGATTCAAACACAAATTCCACAGCTTCGGTGCAGCTTCGAAATCCTACCAGATAACTTTAGCTTGAACAACCAAACGACAACAAACATCGCAGACCAAGCCAATTGAGTATCCATCACGTATGATTACAATTCTCTGATCAAACAACTGTAGCTGCCACTATTGCCCAAGCTTAACTTCGGTCGACCAGATCGCCGACCCTCCCATAGAATGAATCAGCAATTCGTTCGCATCCGGGTCACTCTTTCAGGTGATCCCATCAAGAGCTCGGAAAATCGACAACGACAATCTAGAGAAACTTCCCCCAATTTCCTAGATGCAAATTGAACACCAACAGCTTCAAACACGAAATTGGAAAACAAAGATCAAAGCAATTACGAGGTGAATCGAAAACGATTTACCTGATTCACCCCACAGTCAGCGAGTTAGGGTTTTCCAAGAATCGCACCAAAGAGCCGACATCCGGCACGGCCATGAGAGAGAGAGACAGAGAGAGGAGACGAGAAATAGAAAATCCGGGAGCGACTTTCTAATGGTCGTCTCGTGAGACCCTCCCACCGACTCTTCATCCATTAGATCGCCGCCAGTGTAATCTCGGCCGCTCGGATCTCTCGTGAGCCCCTCGATGACTTCTTCCGATGCTCTGTAATGAAGAAAGCGCAGAGAGAGAGAAAAGAAAGGAGGAGAGGACATCCTCTATTTCTGTTTCTACCAGAAACAGAAAATTTTTGTTTCTGATTTTGATCCAAAACTTATTTCTGAAACAGATTTTTGTTTCAGAAATAGAAAAATAGATTTAAGTTGCCAAACGAGTTTCTGTTCCAAACCTATTTCTGGAATAGGTTTTGGAACAGAAATAGAGAAACATAAATGTTCTCATGCGCGCCCTTAGTAACTGTCGTTCAACTGATATAACGAGGACTTTAAAGAAATCACCATTGTTAAAGAAGATACTAATGTGTTATGACTTACTGCCTTTTGAGGAAATTATGATAATATTAGGTAAGTAAGAAGGGGGAAATTAAAAAAAAAAAAACTAAATCTATTGCATTTTTATCAATTTAGTTTTCAACATAATTTGATCAATTTAGCCATAAATCTTATGACAATTTGACAATGTAATTTATTCGGTCAATTTTGATAGGAAATTAATGACGTAGGCGACGAGCACGGCCCGATCACGCCAATCCTAGCTTTTTTTATGCATTGGGCTAGGCATGGCCCAAGTAGGGGCTAATTTCGTGCTAGGCGCAAGCATTCACCATGCCTAGCCCACAACAATCGTTGCCTGGACTTTGTTAATTTTTCTTTTCATGTTAGTTCTAGGAAAATTTCCAGTTAATTCCAAAATAAATTCCAAATCAACATGAATAAAACGCAGCTCATCATTATAGAGTTGAACGAACTAAAAGTACAATAATCCAAAGATCTCGCTAACTCGACTTCCTCCCTCACTAAACAGGGTTTCCATAGCAAAATCGGATATTAGGTCTCAAAAAGGGTGTTTATTTAATAAGTTGCATATCTATCTCAATTATAACCTACTGTGGTAGTAATCAAACATTACAGTCAAAGTAGCATAAATTTAGGAGTTAGTTTTTTAGAATGCTACACTACTATGTGTGAGGGATGTGTACTTGCGGACATGCGACCTGCAGAGTTTGGAAAATGAACCAAAAGCGATCCACACGAGCGAACTGGTCAGCAAAACCGATAGTGTCATTAGATGGGTGTGAATTTTTAAGATCGTAACCAATAGAACCACATGCATGGTATATAGATTTTACATTGTGAATAACATATGTTTAGTACATATTGAGTGATGCTTGATGATTTAGTTGACATGGTGAGTCCATTGTGATGCCATTTGGATTTGGCAAACCATAGGAATGAATTTGAGTTGTCGATGGGGGATTAATTTATCGATAGTCGTCTATATGACGTGATGACATTGGAGAGTTGCCAATTGAACTGTGATCTGCTAGTTCAATGGTTGTCACAAACAATGATGATGACAGTAAAATGTGAAAAAGATCTTCAAAGACTCAAGAGGGAAGTTATTGTTGTAGTGATTGTTGGGGGTGCAATACGATTTGTTAGAGTGGCGTAGTAGAAGCATAGTGTGGCCACATATGTTGGTAAGATACCAAGTTAGAGTCTTGTAGTTGATGAAGAATAGGAGACTTGGCTTACTGACTAGCCTTGCCCCTAGGCTTTCTAATATCCACGACATCTTCCATATATATATATATATGTTTAAGGAAGTACAAGCCCGGTCCAACTCATGTACTAAAATTCAAAATAATCGACGTGGATGAAAGAATCACTTATGTCGATGAATCAATACAAGTCTTGGATCAAAAGGAACGGGTATTTAAACATAAGATTATTCCCCTAATTAAGGGCTTGTGGCAGCGACATGGTGCAGAAGAGGCTGCCTGGGAGAATGAAAAGACCATGAAACGCAACTACTCATATGCACAATCTCTATCTTTTTACACACTAAGGCATATTTTGATTGATTTGATTACAATGATTTATTTGATTGAATTGATGGAATATACTCTTTCCAAAAGTATTTACTATAATATATCAATCAAATAATTAATTTTTGAAAAGAAGATTTCAAATCTTTCCAACTGTCATGGGCGGTTTCCAAAACTTACTTAAGAAAAAATTAAAAAGCCTAACCGTCTCTTCTCATTCTTAAACCCTTGACCAAGTTTGAATCTTTCTTCGCAACTCTCAAACTCTCTCAAACTTCTGAATCTCTTCATCTTTTAAAATCACTCAGGTTTGTCTTTCCAAAATCTATAACAGCACCCCAAGAACTGTTCAACCATGAAGAAACCTGCAACTGGAACTCGTCGCTTGGGTCGCTTGGAATTCCAAGGACATAGGGCTCTAATTGGCACTCTTACTCACTATGATGTTACTGGATCGTCAGACGAAGGTTAGGAAGAACAAAGGCCATGAAGAACAGAGGCTTGAGGATTCAAGCAATGCTCCTCAAATAGAGTCTGCTACTGCAACTCCATCCTCTACCCAGACTAAGGCTCGTAAGATGTAACGGCCGATTGATCAACTCATAAGTAAGGTACCTATATCTGCTAAATAGTCTGCTCTTCCTTAGAAAAAAGGATTCGGTTGGCTAGGAAAATCACAAAAATGATTCAGAGTATGAGGATGCAATGCAGAAGTGAAGAGATTATCGATTTTCTGATTAAACAAAATGGTTTTAAGAATGAAGGAGACTTGCAAAGATTTGATACTATGCTAATTGAGAGGGAAACTAGAATTGCTAAAGAATTCGCTGAAAAAGCTGTGGTTAACATTCCTAAATTTGTAACCTTTAGGAAAGGAAAAGAGAAAGTGGGGAACCTCCGTTGCTGAGGAGGTTTAAGAAGTTGAAACAGAGGAAAGATCTAAATTTGAAAAGGTGGATTCTCAACTTGATAATGTGAGAGAAGATTATGATGAGAAGATTTTCCTTTTGTTTAAGGAAATGAACATGAAGTTTTGGTTGAACGGGGTCAGAAGGACAAGTTGTTCAGATCTAAGGCTCATCATGAGTACTATAAATCTCTACTAGCTAGAACTGTCATGAACAATAGACCAGTTGATTTTGAGTACTTTGAGAAGGCTAGCTTTCAAATCCTACCCTTGCTCTCTAATCTACATTTGCAAGAACTTTGCACGTTAACTCTCCTTGTTTCCTAAACCGACTGCATACTTCTATTCAAACTTTTCTATGCCTAGTCCAAATGCTATTCAGTTCTCTCTCTTTGATCAAAACTACATTTTGAGTGTTTCAAAACTTGCTGAAATTCAAAGTTTTGAGAAGTATACTTTCACTTCTATCCCTATCTTAGATGAATATGCCTTCAAAGCTCTGTCAAGTAATTCTCATTCCACTAGAGTAGATAAGCCTTATGACATTCTAAATTTCGACTCGTTTTCGAAATTTATTAACTGAATGGATATATTTGATTAATGTGCTCTAGTTAAATCTTACTCGAAGCTAGCCACTCTGCTGCTTGTTGGCCTGAGCATTTACTAAAGTTGCTATTTAATGAATTTGATCACGAGAGAGAGAGAGAGAGAGAGAGAGAGAGAGAGAGATGAGCTCGAATGAGGCAAGGGGAACTAGATGAGGTTGCCGATGTGTTATCAAGGGAGGGAAGTCATCACCGCCATCACCGTACACAATGAGCTCGAGCAGTGGACAAAGAGACGGCGTGCGGGAGCTCTCAGATTTAGAGAGGGGCGGAGCTCACGAGGTGAGGGGAGGGGAAGTTTACGAGAGAGTGGGGTAGAGAATGAGGAGAAGAGAGAGGGGTGAGGTTATATAGTGGGGGGACAAATGATGTTCGATCATGGGGGTTTCTTATTGGTCTTTCGGGCTAAAAAAACTTGAAACTAAATTAGCCAAAACAATTCACCTCAAGGTCTTCTTTTCAATCTAAATGCTCAACATCAGAACCACGATTCAATTCAAATATCCGACGTCACAATTGATAACCAAATTCAAAAGTTTGACATTTTATTCATAGTTTAGATTTCATTCATCATTTTACATTCACAATGCAACTATCTGTACATAACTACCTCACTTGCCAAAAATTAAGGGTCTGTTTGGTAACGTTTCTGTTCCAAAAAAGTGTTTCTGATTAAAAACACTTTTTTTGTTTCTGTTCTTTTAGAGAATCAGAACGCGTTTGGTAACTGCATAAAATTTCTGTTCCTGGAACAGAAACGTGTTTGGTAACTGCACAAAATTTCTGTTCCCAATTTTTCATTTAAATAAAATAATTACATAATCACATTTAATGACAAAGAAAAGGAAAAATAATTAAATCAAATAGTGATTATGGAGCAAACGAAAGGGTAAAAAAAGCCTAGAAGGAACCATAGAATTTGCCCTGATAAAGCCTTCAAAGCGCTATAATAAAGCTTGAATAAATAGATCTACAAAGGAAATATATTAATAATAACCTTTCTCATCACGAAACAAATTATACATAAATTTGCATGTTCCTCGCTAACAACCAAAACAAGCATACCAATACTTATATGATGTAATAATTGCATACAATTCTTTCTTGCCTTTCTTTCTTGTTCAACCTAAAGGCATCGAGAAAAAGGAGAATGTTTCTTCAAAAAATACATCTCTCGGCACCAAAAAATGTGACGCCAGTGCCCATATGTTCAAAGCATCAATGTTTTGCTTGCTATAATAAACATAAATGTTCCAAACTACTTAAAAAACAAGATTACAAAGGTCGAAAACACAAAGTCAAGGAATTTGAGGCATATTATTATCCCTTGCCATTTGATTTGCAATATTTTTCCTAAGCATATTTATCTCAGCGGCCTCCTCATGCGATATATCATCTGCAACCTCTTCTTGTATAGGTCCACATGGGTACTCCGGATCTCCATATCGCGAAAAGTTTTTGTCCATCTTATCTTGATCACGAATGTAATTATGAAGAGCACAACAAGCGATGACAATAAATGCTTGCTTTCAAATGGTAAATGGAGGCATATTCCTCAAAATGGAAAAGCGATTCTTTAATGCCCCAAATGACCTTTCAATGACATTCCTTAATGAAGAATGCTTATGGTTGAATAGTTCTCTTGCTGATCTAGGTCTTCTCCCTCTACCCCTGTAATCGTTCAAATGATATCGTTCACGTCTAAATGGAGTTAAAAATCCTGGAAGTGCTGCATAACCAAAATCTACCACGTAGTATTTGCCTACAAGAAGTTACATATACATTTGTTATGATAAGCAAATATAATACAATCATAAAGAAAATTATGAGATTATAGACAAAGCAAGTACCTAGTGGTGGTCGAGGAAATTGCAGTCGAGGAGTCTCTAGTGCTGCCGACAGGACTCGACAATCATTAGCAGATCCTTCCCACCCAGCATACACGAAAGTAAATTTCATATCAAATGAACAAGCGCATAACACATTCTGGGTGGTAGTCCCTTTCCTGCCTCTATATGGGATTTGCTTTGACACAAGGACGGAAGCATTAATGTGGGTGCCATCAATAGCACCTATGCAGCCCTGTAATTTCATGAAGGTCTACTATTATACAAGATTATCAGCTACATGTATTTGATGATGTAAGAATGTTATGAAAATCATACCTTAAAGTAACGTTTATGGTTACGATCCATAAGAATCTCCTCTGGGACAACATCAAAGGAAGGTGGTCTGATATTCTCTTTTGATAGTTTGATAAATGCCTTCAATACAATAGTGAAATATTTGCTCACTGTTTCTCCTGAACGTTGGAATCTCTCACATAACTCTCTAGTAGAGTTACCATGACTAACCAAAGATAAGAAAATCCCAACTTGTTCATCTACCCTAACATACCGACTATCTTTCAACCAACCTCTTGCCCTCATTAAATCACATAAGTTTAAAAAAACATGTCTTTCCAACCTAAAGGTTTCATATATTCTATCCGAATGTCCACAAAGAAGCTCCCTTATCCATTCGGGTCCTGACAATTGACTATCCCTAATAGGTTCTTTTGTATGCACGGACATGTCAATCGTAACAATGCACAACCACATCATTATTATGTCAATATCAAAGTCATCCAAGTAATACCCAACTGGTGTTACCTCCTCATTTGACACACTATTTTGCCCCGATTCCATAGTACCTATGCCATCACACAAATACAAAAACATTAATATCGATAACTGAAAAAAAAAAATCAATAACAGTAGATAACATAAGTTATAGAGTAAAAGCAAACCATATATAGAAATTACACGGTACCCATCATAATCATGCCACCACATAAATAAAGGAGTCTCAACATGAATATCCTTGAAAACCAAATAACATCATAACATAAGTCATAAAGCAACATAAAATCACATGAAATCCCAAGTACATTTCCCAAAATCTACTAAAGACGTCGAAGAATTCCATTTCTCATTTCAGTTGGAGTTTGGATGAAACCCTCTCTCCAAGTGGCACTAGCGCATGCACGTTCCAATGCTTTGTGGTAAAGATCCTCCTCTAAATCAGGTATGCTAAGAAGGATCTTAATCACGGCAGATACGGAAAAGGGATCTTCAGGTGCTGATGTGACTTGTGAGGTGGCAGTAGAGTCACTCTGTTGACTTGCCCTAGATTTCATCATCTCTTGTAAGACTTTGCAGGTACTAGCAACATCAAATGCATTACTCTTTCTTCTTCTCTTCGTATTTGGAGTCCTATCCAAGTTGTGTTGTCCACTTGTAAAGACTCCCTCATCAATTTGGTGTTCACTTAAGTCCTTTGGATCACCATCTGCATTGTCACCACCATTGTCACCTTCCTCTGACTCCAAATCGTCGATAGTTCCTACTGCTTGCTCCCCAGTTGCATATGTGTCACCAAATACAATAGACAGCTCGGAATAATAAGGAAAACCATCTTTCTTGAATTTTGCCCACTCAAGATTACCCTGCAATTTTCACAATAATGACATACGTGAGGACCATAAGCAAACTACTTAAAACATACATACATAATGATCTCAAAATGATCAAAAGTTAAATGATACCTTAATGTGATCTTCCCATATATTTGGATCATCGACAACAACTGTTTTGTTAACATTATCCCAGCCAAATCCGGATTGTGAAAGACGCTTCTTAAAACTACCATATTGACTTCTCAGTTTGTTCATCTTGTTCCTCAGTTGTGATTGCTTATATCCGAGTCCTGACCGACTATTGAATTCAGTCCGTATAGTATTCCATCCTGCTTTGTTGAAAGTACAAGAGGTACGGTTTCCCTTTTTGACCTCTTCTACCATCAAACTTACAAAGAGGTTTGTGGAAGTATTGGACCACTTTGCATTGGATGCCTCTATCTGAGATGCCATTTGCTACCACACGCAACCATAATATAGTCATAACACTTGCTTTGAAAAACAATCCACATACCATAGAGAGAGGTACCCATAGAGAGAGGTACACTTGCTTCAAGACTACAAGTAATAAAGAAATAAACTAAAAAAAAATTCATTACCCTGAAAATTTAGTGGTGGTTAAAAGAATATTAGGGTTTAAACTGATCATCACCATTACAAATCAAACTATAATACCCGAACCCAAGTTTGCAGACTAAACTGGTTTTTTTAGACTTAAACAGGATAAAGGAATAATGGCTTTGGTAGCTTTCCAGAAAGCAACCTAACGGGTCAAAAAAGAATGAAAAGGAAAAGAGTTCAAAAGCAACCCTCAGACGAACTTTTAAAGATCACAATCAAGGACTTTGTATTGATTTTTCGAAAGGGAAAAAAAAATACCCAACAGCCATGGTTGGATTTTAATCCACAAGTACGATATGTTCATCGAAAATATGAAGTAGAATGAGACAAAGGGAATACCATCAATTTATGCTAATAATCTGCATTATTATTAATAACAGATATTATGTGGAGGGTCTTGTTAGAAGCACTTGTTAAACATGCTTAATAAGGAAACATACAAGTTTCAAAGCATTGACTGTGCAAGTATGAGGACAATCAGTGCATTGGAAATTTTGCAATTTCCTCAAGTCGTTACTTAACAGGTGCTCATGGACACTCATAAAAAAAAAATCCTC
Organism: Psidium friedrichsthalianum; assembly: GCA_019149425.1. Lineage (NCBI taxonomy): Eukaryota > Viridiplantae > Streptophyta > Magnoliopsida > Myrtales > Myrtaceae > Psidium > Psidium friedrichsthalianum. The sequence continues at coordinate 13,409 of JAGVVM010001590.1, forward strand.
ATGTAAAATAGCAAAGGGATGCCTGAGGCTCTGACATTCACTTAGAATCTGTAAGAAAAAACTAACGACTAGAAGAGCATAAAGTTAAACAATTAAGAGGCCATAGAAAACTCAACTTATTTCGTCATGGTTCAATCTTCTAAATGTACTCTTAAAATCTGTATGGAACATATCTATATATATTTATAGAGTCCTTCCCTCGATCGTGACATAACAAAGATACAGAACCCTACTAAAGAGCAATTTGCCAGACAGTCAGCTCAAACGAAATGCGATCCTTCTCTCCCCTCCCTAAACCAATTCAACATACACTTGACCCATATAATCAACATATACGCAGAGCAATTGAAGTCAACATATACGCGCCACCACACATAGAGACTTCCATAATAATAATAAAAAAATTAAAACCAGACTTCCACAGCAATTGGTGTTTAGTTTTGCGAGCAGCAGACTAAAAAAAAAACCCAGAAATCACAGACCCGATCCCCTCTTCTCTTCGACACAGATCCAAGATTCGACAGAGAGACGAGGACGACCCTCGCCCAGATCTGCGAGGTCGACCCTCAATCGAGGTCGATGAAGCATTCTCGCCCAAATCAGCAGCCGTAAACGAGATGAAAAGTGCGATGAGACATGAGAAAAGTGGACGATGAGACGAAACTTACCAGAGTAGTACGGCGAGGACGACGGTTGCGGAGCTCGTGGGTCACGGGAAGCGGTGGACGAGTGACGAGTTCTTTCGTTTTTAGGTTATCAATGAAAAGTGTGAAGTAGAGTGAGAAGATGTCGTGAGTAAACGAGAAGTTTGTCAATAAAAAGTGTTCCCAAAAAGTGTTCTTTTCTTAAGAAACAACTTTTTTTTGTTTTTGATTTTTGTTCCAAAAGTGTTCCCGGGAGCAGAATCAGAAACAAAATTATTTGTGTTACCACAATGTTTATGTTCCCAAAGTGTTCCCGGGAACAGAAACAAAGGAACAGAAAATTACCAAACAGACCCTAAAGTCATTTCCTCCACTTTTTGTCACATCCCACTTACACCAGGTACATTCCATACACCTTTTTTGGTGAACAGCTCATCACCTTTTCCAAAATAGCTTGTCACCTCATTACTTTTTGTCCGTCCATGAATAGTGCTAGGCTTTCTTCAAGAAACTTCCAAGTTCAAAGGGCTAGAACACACACACACACACACACACGCACACACACACACACACACACATCTCTCTCTCTCTGCTCTCTCTCTCCCCTCATTCTTCTCTTACTCTCTCTCATTTCTCTCTCACTCTCGGCTCCATCTCCCTCTGCCCTCTTCCTCAAGTTTTTTAAGGCGGACCGTCGCCCTTTCGTCGCCATTCGCCGCTAATCAACCCTTGCCAAAACCCCACGCTTGGTTGCGAACCACCTCGAACCATCCCAGGTCACTCGTTCCTATCCCTCCCTTGAGAGCCACAGCCGCCATTGGTCGTCCCGTGTCGTCACTCATTCCGTCTCAATGTCGTTCATCCTTTGTTCAGTAGCGTAACCTCTAAACTTTGAGTAGGTTTATGGACATGTCTTGGTTAGGCTCTAGGATGAGTTTTAGGTAGTTTAGATTGGTTTTTGTTGGGATTCGAGGCTTGATTGTTTGTGCATGCTGATTTTGGTGTCGTTAGCTACTGCTCATGCTAAAAATCTACTATTCACGTGACCTAAAGTGCTGTCCATGAGTGCCGGATGTGATGTGTTGAGGTTTAGCTAGTGTATATGAGTTTTAAGCTTGTAAATGTGGGTCTACGCATCGTTGTCGCATAAGCACTAATTCACATGTTGGTGTTACTGGTTCACAAGGTCTAGTTGTGGTCTATAAGGCATCCCATATGTTCTTGTAGCCAATGTATGTGACTTCAGGGGTTGTTGATGAATATTTTAACTTCATGATTACCTGGAAGGACTAATATGATGAATAATGGGTCCAAATGAACATATGTGAAAGGTTGTTATACATGCTGATTGTGTAGCTTGAATGCTTACATGCGTGTGGAAATGAACTGTCTGCCTGCATAACATGCTATGTACCGATGCGAGAATGGATTCATGAAACATTTGACCATGCCTAGCTATTCATAGTACATCTGTTGACATGTATGATTGGTATGAGAATGGGGCATGAGGACGTAATGAAATCGAGCAGCAAGCCGAGTGTGTCATAATGAGGGGAAAACGGCGAGATAATTCTGGTGCGCCGGACATGTAACGGCACGGGGGTTGTGGAGTGATAAGGATGCCAACTTGGATCTCAGTTTTGACGCTATGCAGGTTGAGGTATCGGGAGTTATTGTGTACCTGGGTCTTTATGCGCTGGAAGCGTATATGCAATTACATAGATATTGGGAGTAATGCAAACCTGATGCGCATATATGACGCAGGTTCAAGCATGCCGTGGGCGTATGATACGCAGGTTGGACTTGATGCGTTTACGTGGGTCAAGTGAAAACAAAAGTGGATCTAAAGTGGAGATCTGGGCACATGGTATATGCATCATTGTGTTTGCATTAGCTTGAGTAGTGAGTATGCTTTGCCTACTAGCACGCTTAGTTTGTATGCTGATTTAAGGCACCGCTTGTGAAGCTCCTTCGTGATCTGAGTGGGCTGCGAACTTGAAAATGAACTTGAGTAGGCAATATATGAGCATTTGCATTCGTTGACTGGCACCGTGTTCGTTAAGCAAGTGAGTACTGTCTGGGTGAATGAGGGGAAAGTTT
>JAGVVM010001591.1:0-39292 GCA_019149425.1 Psidium friedrichsthalianum
GGCCAGTCGGAATGACCCGTTTCCTGATTTTTGAGATTTTTTTTAGAAATTTTCTTAATTTTTTTTATTTTTTCGATTTGATTTTTATTATATTATATTGTTTTTATATTAATTTTATATTTTTATTTTTTATTTTATTTTTTTGCTTTTATTTTATTTTATTTATTTTATTATTTTATTTTTATTTTTTTAATTTTTTTTTTTGGGGCCGAGTCGGATGACCGCGGACACCGAACCAGGATGGAGACTTGGGCTTAAGGGCCCAAGTTGGTCAAACACCATGGGCCCTAAAAGATCTTGAACACAAGGCCTCACATCCTTCGGCACTCGACCCACTGACCCTCGCGCCCCATTGACCTTGCCGAGTGTAGCACAATATTCACAAATCCATCATTGTTGAGATCTTAGAGCACATTCCTTTCCAAGCCTATCCAATTGACTATATGTCCTATTCGGAAGAAGGGTGGTCCTTCACCACAAAGTCATCAAAACACGAAACAAATATTTCACAATCAAACACAAGACCCTCACCGGACTACACGACCAAAGCCCCCACGTGAGCGGCCCCAATCACCCGAAACCCGCCAATCACGCGTAACAAGCTCATCCGAGATCCACCTAGCCTCATAGATTCGGCATTACCACCTTCCGACGAACATAATTGAAATATAACCAGATAACATGCCAGCTCGCGCCCAGAAAACAAACACAGAATCAGAAAAACCTACGCGAACTTAATTCAGTCATTTCTACAAACACGTACGGTTGCAAAGACTGAGGCGGGCATAACAACTCATTGGATCCTTGGGCTTGTTCTGAGACTCACAAAAAAATCAGCAAAACAAGATCAGACATCGAACCAAACAGGGGCGAGTGACTTGGGACGACGAATCTCAATTCGGTGGCTCGGGCAAAAAAAGGGGCAAGTCAGAGACCGAAACTTACCTGGTTAACGGCATCGTCGAAGGCTGTCGAGTCGGGCGTCATCAACGGGGCACCAGTGACTGAGCGGCGAAGTGCTCGCGGTGGAGATTCAGGTGAACAGCCTCTGCGTCTTTAGAGTTTGGCGACACCGGGGATCAGTATTTCGAGTTTGGGTTTTGAAATGATTCAGTCTCGACGTTGGATCGAGACGAGTCGCGGTTTCAACAATTGGGCACTACTCTTTTAAGCAAGGTCGGTGGTGAGCTGGAGGAAAAGAGCTGAGGGAAGTTGCAGGAATTTTTCTTCATCATTTCGTCGGATTCCTCCGGGCTCCTCACCCCCCCGGTGTACTCGATCTTGGAGAAGGTCTTCCATGAAGCAATTAGACTGTCCCTCCCATCATTCAACCGCAGCTTCCAGTCAAATCCCCATTTCGACCAGTTGGGCCCCTACTCTCCTGAATGTTTGTTTATTATTTCTTAGAATCCCCATTTCTTTTTGGTGCAGCCCCCGATTTCCTTAGTGCTCCGCTCACTTATTTAAATTGTCTCCTCCTCGTTTTCTTGCAGCTTTCGGTGGCCCATGTCAATATTGCCCACTATGCTTTATCTTATCGAGACCAGTAGCTGGGCAGCCAGCTAATGGTCCTTACTCTGTATAAACGAAAAAACGTGGAGCACATCCAGAAAAATGGTTTATTCTGCGGTGGCTTCCCTATGAGCACTAAGATAGTCTATTCTTATTATAAAATTTTTTCTTTGTCGTTGCCATCAGTTTTGTCTTCTCTCATCCACGGCATTATTTTCCTCTATTTTTCTTGAAGCACGAACCAAGACCCGCAAGAGAGCATGTAACCGTGTATTAGATAGTTTGACCCCTCTTCACCGAACCATCTTTTGTCTCCTTTTGACTGAGAATACCCTCTACGCTCAAGTGTTTGAGCAGCCCCCCTTGAAGTTCTCAATAAACTCAATCCGAGTGTCGCATGTTGGGCCACACTCGTCATTGCTATTTGCGCAGAATTCATACTTAACCCGCTCATCTGGAGGAGGAAGAGCTTCAGTCCAGTCAAGGTGAATAGTAACCATCTTCCCATCAGACAAAGCTTCTTAATGTCATCTCCCAATGATTTTTTTTGATAAGCGCAGTGGGAATAGTGATGTTCTGAAGATAATCAGAATCACTATGGTCTTCTCCTGGTTATCCATAGTGATCAAATCCTCATCTCTATCGTTTGCAACAAGAATCGCTACAGCACCGCTATTCTGTGCATTCCATGCCTTCAACGTGAAGTAGAACACTCCTCGATCCGCAAGTAAAACAATAGGCAGTTGCCTAGTAGCGGGGTTGAACGAAGCATTGAAATTTTCGAAGCTTCCGCGCGCATCCGATTATCTTTCGGATAAAATACGATCCCTGGCATCGACCCTCTATATTGAGGGACTCCGAAATTCCTAATCGCGCTTTCGTAGCTTCCCTTCAACGTTTCGGAGTAGCTACCTTCAAGCTGTTCTTCTCCACCACAAACCTTCCCAGGCAAGACCCACAGAGGACGCACCAAACCCGGATCGAAAGCTTCGATCCTTCCCACGTTCTCGCCATTCTTTCCTTCCGACTGATCGAATTGGTCTTTGACCATCAGATGGAGAAGAGCAAGTAATTGTTTCAGCTGGAAAAAGTCCAAGCATATGCGATTACTTGGATCGATGATAACAAGGTACGAAACACGACGTTCGATTAGTCCAAAATAAGGTTCTTTTTGCCCGCCTGCATCAGGTCAATTCTTTGTCTCGTCTCGTGTCGGAATGATAATCGAGAGCAGAGAATTCATCAGGGTCTTCGGGTGGAGAGTGTTGCTGCGAAGAAGAAAAGAACTTGAACAAAATTGAACATGGGATTCGAGTGGGATGGGTAGGGGACAACGTGTCATTCCAAACCCCGTTCCAATAATTTTCTATTGCTCTTCCAATCTGATCACAGCCCGTTACTGATTCTGAGCACTGACATTGTCAATGTAAGTGTTTATTGGACCTCCCGTTTGAGCACAAGGTAGATTGAGTCATTCCGAGTGCATTTGGGTTGAGACGAAAATTCAGACTACTAGAAGACATGACACGACTCTAGAAATGCAAAAATTGAAAATTACAAAGCTAAAATGAATTTTTTACAATTTTCCAATTAGTCTGAAAATGAGATTAACAAAGTAATTCCTGATTTCAGATTAATTTTTGTAGATTTTATTTAGCCAAAATGAAGAGAAAATTAAAAAAAAAATACTGACTGTTTATTCACATTTTTATGGCCTCAAATGCTATTTTTATTAAGTATTTTCCTAATTTCTGAAAATATTAAAAATGCCAAAAAGGAGGAAAATTATTTTTTGCTCAAAATTGGTTCCTTGGGCTAGGCTAAGTTCCCCAAAGTTGATTTTGCAATTTTCTCATTTTTATTGATTTTTTTTATGAATTTTTGAAAATAAATTAATTAAAAAAAATACCGAAAAATACTGAAAATATGAAAAATCATTTTTGGTCAAAATTGGTTCCCTAGGCTTGGCCAAGGTCTCCAAAGTTGATTTTTTAATTTTATGAATTTTTATGGATTTTCCATTTATTTTAAAAGAAAAGATGATTAAAAATCATGTGTCAACACATGCTTAGGAAAAGTATTGCAAATAAAATGGCAAGGGACTACAATATGCCTGAAATTCCATGAATTTGTATTTTTTAATTATGTAATCATATTTTATCTACTTGTGAACATTTATGTATGACTCATATTTGTAATTTTTTCTATCTATGAAAAACATATTTCGTGTTCTTATTGTTCAAATCCAATTCGTCTTCTCTTTCATTTTTTTTTTATAGTTCATCTTGTCCATATTCAAAAATTTAGGAACATAATTACATGAAAAAATTATGAACATAATTAAATGAAAAAATTACGAAAAGAATTAAATGAAAAAGTTATGAACAGAACTAAATGAAAAAATTAGGAAAAGAATTAAACGAATAACTTATGAACATAATTAAATTAAAAAATTAAAAAATAATTAAATGAAAAAAAATTAGGAACAGATTTTTTTTGCAGTTACCAAACGCGTTTCTGTTCCTTTTTTGTTCTGGGAACAGAAACTTTATGCAGTTACCAAATGCGTTTTTGTTCATTTTTTGTTCCGAGAACAGATTTTTTTTGCAGTTATCAAACGCGTTTCTGTTCCCAAAAATCGTTGCCGGGAACAGAAACACAAAAAAGTGTTTCTGTTCCAAAAATTGTTCCGGGAACAGAAATGTTACCATACGCACCCTAAGGTATTATTTCTTCCCATTGTTGTTATTGCTGTTATTGTTGTCAGGTTTAGAACAAAAATACTCTTGGGATGTACACCAAAGTCATAGAGAAATGAGTTCAACAATTACTCAATTTCTCTCTTGAAATTTTCACCTTGGCTGTGTTGTCAAATTTGTGTGTGAAGAGAGAAAAAATAGTAGAGAATATTGTGAAGAAGATGGAGTAGTTGTTCTTGAATAGTTGATATGAGTAATGTATGATTTGGTGCTATTCATAAACAACCAATCAGCACATTTTTGGAATAAGTACCTTATCCCCAATATTATCACTTTTAATGATCAGCCATCACTTCTTTTCATGTCAACAATCGCCTCTTTTCATATCCAACAATCACATCTTTTCATGATAATAAAATATTTCAACAATCCCCCACTTATTTTGTTATATGTACTAGTTTACATAAATTCATACATGTTAATATTTGAGCTTTCAATTAGTGTAAACAATTCCACTAACGAAATCCATAGCAGACTTTGAACCATGATTTCATTTGTTTATTGAATTTTTATACATATGGATTTACACATGTATTCGCTTAAAAACTTCCTATACCTTAGCATTTTTGTGGCCTTGGGCTTCCTCTTGCATTCATGAACATTACAAAAGTTCGTCCAACTCTTATTAGAAGCAGCACCACTTATTATATTTATATAGGTGAAGTTCCTCACTTATTACCTTAGCATTGCCTTGCTAAAATCCTTGAACTTTATGAAGAGTGTTTTTTTACACTCATTCTCCTAACTTTTCATGAGTACAAACCTTGCCCCCCGATCTCGATCATTGTCAAGGTACAATAGCTTGTTATTATCCATTGAACTTTGAAATTTTGTTAGATTTGTAAAGATGGGTTTCCACTATACTTGACTATTATCAATTGGTCTAACATCCAATCTTATGGTAGTCCAACTAGCTAAACCTGTTGAGGGTCTAAGATCCATTCTTAAGCCAATATTGCTAACTAAACCTCTCAAGAGTCCATTAGTGAATGGTTCAAGCAAGTTGTTATAATTTTCCTGAATATAAGTTACTGAAATAATTCCATCAAATAATTAGTTGTCGAACATACTCATGTCGCAACCTGATGTGTATATTTTCCATCGTTCATTTTAGCATATATCTTAGACATAGTTGTTTCACTGTGATAATGTAAAGATATGGCCGGCATTAGCTGTGGCCACAACTCTTTATCAAATAGCAAATTCTTCCACCATTCAGCCTCTTTTCCGGTCCCCAACTCTTTATCTAATAGCAAATTCTTCAATTATTCATCCTCTTTTGCAGTCCCCGATCGTGCTATAAATTCATATTTATACGTTGAATGTGTTGTGCATGTTTGCTTCTTTGAAAACTCACCCAAATGTCGACTGGTTGTCAGATTATATTAGCTGTCCAACTAGCATGAGAATATCAATACTGCTGCTTCTCTTCCATAATATGGACCATAATTTATTGTTTTCTTTAAGTAAGCAATAATTCTACTTATGACCTTCCAATGCAAAGTACTAGGGTTACTAGAAAAAACTGGATGTATCCGGTCTAGTGCAATACGTAAGATACACCATACCTGAAATTGCACAAGCATATTCTAATTGTACCAAATGTCGTTTAGTTGGTGAAATTTGATTGATGATGAAGATAAAGCGATAGTTTATAGTTCTTTTATGTTTTTGATGCGTGATGATGATCACTGTCCTTAATGTATTATTTGCCCCAACTATTGTTGCTGTCAGGTTTTGAACCCAAAAAGAAAAAAAAATTCAAGGTACAAACCAAAGCCATAGAGAAATGAGTTCAACAATTATTCAATTCTCTCTTAAAATTTCACCTTGAATTGTCAAATTTCTGTGTGAAAAGACAAAATAATAGAGAATATTGTGAAGAAGAGAGAGTTGTGAAGAACAGAAGGTTGTTCTCGGACATTTGTTATGAGCATCGTAGGATTTAGTGCTTGTCACAGACAACCAATGAACACATCTTGTAAGAATAGGTACCTTATTCCTACCATCACCACTTTCATGATCAATCATCACCTCTTGTCGCATCCAACGATCACCTCTCTTTATGATAACAAACTATTTCAATAGTAATGTCAACCAATCTCGGTGCAAGAATCATATATTGAACCTTGCGGTTTTTGACCGAGATGCTAGAGAGGTACCCGTCGTTTCTGGTGGTGCCATTCAATTTTCCGCTAAATGTTCTGCATCTCCTCTTCACATGATCATACTGGGCCAAGCATGCGCATTCTCTTCTTTAACTCGGGTATCAACATCCGAATTCAACTACTCTGTACACCTTTCAACTACTTATTCTATTTCAAGTGAACTAATTAAATTCACTGCATTGCTCTTTCATTGCAGCGGCTTTATATTTTGAGGAAGCCAGATGGGAGTGGGGTGGATCTGTCTGCACATGACATTAGTTCTGATTTATGAAACCATCCGAAGCTGTGCAAGTGCAGGTCTTATTGCCACTGGCCCCTCCAGCCTCAAGAATCATTGAATTCTATTCAGTGAATTGAATTGGTGTCCTGAAAAAGTGCAAGTCCTCTTCTGGATTCTGTGTTTAATGTTCCAACTGCACAATCTAATTGTTGACTAGAGAGAGAGAGAGGGGGGGGGGGGGGGGGGGGGGGAGAGAGAGAGAGAGATTGGAACTGTGATTATCCGCTTGATATCAAACTTATTTGCTTCTAAAGAAGCTCAATCACGACATAATAAGAATAGTGCAGAACAAAACAAGGAAGAAAGAAACAACAGAGGACACACAAATACAAATGCTACTCACAACAAACAATTTCACTCAAACATGTTCCTTTTTTTTTTCTTTTCCTTTTTTTCCGTTCTCTCTCTGGTCGAATTCGCGAAGAAGTAGAGCCCGCTGAGCTGCCTTCCCTTTTTATCTTCTCTGAGGCCGTGTAATGTTGTCACAGCAAAACAAACTCTCTTTTACAACTTCTTTTCATCTTATAGTTTCTCCTTTCTGTTCTTGTTTCTAACCCTTGTTTGTATTTACAAAGAGGGCAGGTAGCCTTCTTGAACTGGAAGAATGACATTTAATACTTTGTATTACCTTTACGGAAAGCCGAAATTTCAGGGAAATGTGTGTGGCAAACCACATTTTTGTAGTTTGTTTTTGAGGTTCTGATGAGACAATGTGGGGGGACAGATTCGCGGCTTCTGCACCCTTAGTTGTTCTATGAATTAGGAACGAAGGTGCCGATGTACCCAAATCCCATGATGAAGAAGGCCATGGCTTGCGCGAAAAGGTAAATAAAGTAGTGATTCTTCCCGAAGACAATGTCATAGCAGCCGCAAAAGAAGAGGTAGGCTCCGACACCGAGCTCTAGCAGATGTAACCTGCCAAAGCACAAAATATAAAATGAGAATGGTGGGCACAAAACGATGTGTCATCTATTCATCTGTGCTGTCCGGGGGTGAGAAGGTGTGTACCTATCTCCGAATCTGAATCTAGGCTTTTTAGGCACCTTGTTAGATGATTTAACTTTGAGCGCATCCCCAAGTTTCTCGGTGACAATCCATTCATTCACCCTCCCTGCTTCTAAGAGGCCGATGAAGGTTGCTTTTGTTCGGTGAAGCGACATTACATTCTCGAACAGGATCCAAAAAACCATCAAATGGAGTGACCTGTGAGACGTATAAACCACATGGGTCGTGAGACTTGCATGGAGCCAACTGAAGCTGATCTTTGGTGGCTCGACTTCGTGCATTTTAAAGAAAAAGCTAAAATTCGTGTAACTTAGAAAAAGATATCACCCCAGTGTAAAAAGACATTGAAGAAGTTTTTATCTGCGTGAGACGTCACAACTGGTCTCAGAGAAGCAACAAGAAAAAGGAAAGAGAGGTAATACCTAGGAGTACCGACGGCATTAAGAAGAGTAATAATGGAAGGAATATAAACTGCACCCCACTTGGGAATGGGTACTTCGGGCACGAGAACGGTCGCCGGCAACACAACACAGTAGAAGATGAAGGTGACGAGATGTGCTACAATCTTTCTAACCAGAAAAAAACTGTAAATCACGTGCACCTTTTTCCATAGAGTGACCTTCTGCAGCAGACATTTTGAGAACAATGTGAGCTAATGAATAACTTCCAAAAGTTTTGCCTTATGTCTATGATATAATATCCTCATGATTTTCCACATGCATATGGGGATGGAAAACTTGCCTTATTGCGAATGATTTCTAGGACCATCTTCCTGAAAAGATTCGCGGGACCGCATGACCAACGGTGTTGCTGATAGCGGTAAGCCTTGAAGGTACTAGGCAGCTCATTCTTCACCTATATAGGAAAGACAGTGGAATTCCCTGAAGATACTTTCTTTAGAACAGGAAAAAACAACAACACGTGACTGAGAGAGCATGTAGGGGACAGATTGTGCATTGAAATCTTCTCAATGCGACACAGGACAAGAAGACAAGCAATTGTTTTTCCCAGGATCTAATGGCTTACTTCTCTCTCCGCCAAATCCCATTCTCAACTACGTAGAATCATATGACACCGTGATTTTTTCCTCACAACTTCATATGACTGGGGAGCAAAAGAATCTAACAGATCTCTTCAACGAGGGAGACCGAATCAACGCAACAGTAGTGCATTGGAACAGGCCGCACCAGCAAGTACTAATGAGTAGATTGAGTGCGCGCCCTCTTTCGATTACCTTGAGACTCCCGAGGTACACGAACTTCCATCCTTTAAGGCTCGCTCTGACTGCTAAGTCCATGTCTTCCACGGTGGTCCGGTCCTTCCAACCTCCCGCCTCGTTCAGAGCGGCAATTCGCCAAACACCTGCCGTCCCTGTTTTCGCACAATCTCAAAAATTCACAACTTCCACAGCAAATTTAACCCAAGGCAACCCCAAACGGAGCTGACATTGAAGTTTTGACATAGCTCAATTCAATTCAATCTCACTTTTCGCGTTTGCCCGGAATCAAACAGTAAACTTCTACGGACTCGAATCAAAAGTGTCCGTTCATTACCGTTGAATCCGAAGAAGGCGTAGGTGGAGGACCCGACTTCCTGCTCGACGGTGAAATGGTAATCCAGAGACATCTCCTGCATTCTGGTCATCAAGCACTCGTCCGCATTCACTGCAAGCCAGCCCAGCACAAACCCACCAATCAATTTCACCAACTCAGCTGCACCCACCATCTCCTAAGCCAACCACTCAACACGACCAGCACCATCATCATCATGCAACCCAACGCTTTTTCCCATTTTTCTTCTCTCATAGATTTAGGAAATCCATTCACCACAAAAGGAGAAAAACACAAAAACACTAGAAGATAATCGAACCGTGTCGCTACACTTCAATGGGTACGTTCGAAATTTCGACAGGCTCATGAGTCAAGTTAGCAACGGTCGGTTCGATGTTCTCTTAGCGACTCATGATATGAAGTTGTTCATATCCATGGCGAATTGACACATGCTCATGCACACAAAAGGAAAAAAAAAAGGGGGGTTCCTAATTTAAAAATGTTTCTCTCACAGTGGATCCAAAACAATATATTTGTTTAACAAAAAATAAATAATTTAAAAAATATTTTCTAAAAAATAATTATTTATATCGATTGAAAAAATTAGTCAACAAAAAATATTTTCATTATTGGCAACAATTTATGTCTACTTATTTTCGTAAGTAATGAAAAAAAATTCTATTTATCTATTTTTTAAAGCGATATAAGCAATTATTTTTAAAAAGCATTTTTTAAATCACTCAATTTTTAGCCAAAGAAATCGGGCCTAAGAGAGAACGAGAGAGGTCCACCGTGAAGGCCGCACATGCAAACTCTGTTACGGTCCACCGCTCAAGGCACACGACAACATTTATGGCACGGGACATTGGGGTAGTTCCCATCAATGGAGTCGTTCTAGCAGATTTCGAGGGGACACAAGACAACTGTTGCAATTCTTTGTTGATTTTGCAGTGATGACGTAAAACAGTAGTAGACGGGGTTGGACCAAGACAATAAAAGTGAAAATCAATGGCTTGTGGACCTGACGCTAAGCAACTTTTCCCGGCTATTAAAGGGTACCACAGAAAAAGCTACCGACGAAACTTTTACTCGGTGAAATTTCCAGGAAATTGCACGAGCTATATAAATTCAAGTGAATTGTTAAAAGAAGGAGGAGGAAAAAACCACAATTTTTCGAAAAAGGAGGGGTTAATTTGCAATATGTCCAACATTTATAAAAGAGAGCCCCAAAGGGACAAAATCAATCATGTCGGACCTCAAAAAGGCCCTGCCTTGGCCATGACCGCCCGACCTAAACATTAGATCCCAACATGCATCATGGGCTTTCGTTATAAAGCTGTGGGCCTAAGCGGACCGGCGACAGGAAATGTCCGGACACGTGTTGAGCGCGTGACCGGTCGAGGAGGATTCTCGCCCCCATCTGCAAGGTGCCACTCACCGACACTTTTTAATGGCTTCGATGATCTTTTTCTTAAGACCCATCAATTTGTTAATCATGAACTTAGATCATATAGGTTCCGACATTCGGTTTGGGTCGGTCCGATCCGATCCGGAACGGACTGCGACTCGGGCGGGGGCGAAGGGGAGACATGAGACATGTTACCGAATTTCCAACGGGACTGGACGAGGGCGATCTCGGGGTTGTGGACGAGGAAAGGGATGGTCCGCCAGAGGAAGTCGGGCTCGGGCTGGAAGTCGGCGTCGAAGATGGCGACGTAGTCGCACTGCTTCACGTAGCTCCGCTTCATGCCCTCCTTCAAAGCCCCGGCTTTGTACCCGTTTCGGTTGTCCCGGATCTCATACTTGATGTTGATCCCTTTGCTCGCCCACCTCTGGCACTCTAGCTCCACCAAGTCCTGATGAACCCGACAACATTTTCAAAGCACGATAAAGTTCATAATTTTTTATTACATTGTTGACGACTGGAGAGAATGTGAGGATGTGGGGGGGATGATCTTTTACCTTGATCGTCGGTTCGGTGGAATCGTCGAGGACTTGAATGATGATGCGGTCGGACGGCCACGAGAGACCGCACGCGGCTCCGATCGAGAGCTGATAAACCTGCATTGACGCTCAAACACAGAACGTCAATTCGCCCAGCTTGACGTCCTTAATCCTACCTTTTTCTTTTAACGAGAACAGAGCCGGAACAGGGCTGTCTGTATATCAACTAGGAAAAGCAAATGAACTGCCATTTGCAGAGGGGGGCGAAAAGGACCTCTCTCTCGTTGTACATTGGGATTTGAACCAGGACCATGGGATAGGCCGAGTTGCCCAGCTCGATGTCGTCCTTCATGGGCTCCCACCTGTACCGCTTCTCCGGCTTCCGGCCGAAGAGCTTCACCAGGAGGATGACAACGGCCATGTACACCCTCTCGATGAACAGCATCAGCGACATGACCAGGCACAGGAACACCGCGATCCTGAGCAGCGGGACGAGCATGGCGCTTTGATCTGAGCCCAAATAAGCGACAGTTGCATGGAGATGTCGTCTCCTGCTCCTTCAAACGTGTTAGTTGCAGAGAGCCGGTCCATTTCAAGAGAGACTCGTTTGCTCTGCTTTTCGATCTCGAAACAGAGCAACGCGAGAGAAGAAGGATGTGATGCTAGGGACCAGAGCTGAGGAAGGCAAGTAGATCTCGGTGATCTAGTAATTGAACTATCTGTAAAAAGCAGAGAGTTGGAGAGAGAATATTTGCTTTGTGATATTGCTTCTCGGTCAAGCAAAGCAGAAGGGCGAAAAAAATGGGTGGCAGAGCTGGAAATGTCAGTGAACAGAACAGCTCGCTCAAGGATCACTCCTCTTGATGCAATGCAGAGAGAGACCCACCAAACAAGGCGACACGAAAAAGGAAGGGCTGATCACGAATCAAACTACTGAGGCAAAATAAGACAACTAATGATCCATGAAGACGGACAAAACCCTGTCAAGAAAAATGGAAGCTTTTTCGCTGCCGAACGTGAAACGAATGAACAAGAGGGAGGAGAGACGAAACGAGGACGAAACGAAACCGCTCTCTCTCTCTCTCTCTCTCTCTCTCAACTACTGCAGCACAAAACAGAGTAAGGTTTCCTATATATACGGAACGACGCACTCAACAACCAGCAGACGGGAATGAGAAGGCACTGAAAGGCTAAAATCCCCGGAGCTTCATAACATTACAAATCTACCTTTCTACTTCGATTATAATTTCAGAAGTGTTGTAATTCAGCTCATTTACTGTCTGCACCTACAACATAAACCTCATTTAGCCAGGCAATTCTTGACCGACGTTACAGAACGTTTGACGGGACGGTCCCTCCATCTGCTGCTCATCAGACGCCGGTCCCGCCATCATCTCGTTCAACGCTGTCGCCCATGTTCTCGACTGATAACTCTCTTCAATCCATTACTCGAATTTCTATCTACTATTTTTTTCACCACGTCAGTCCTAAGGGCGCATCGCCTTTTAGGAAAGTCGAGCTGCTAGAGAAAGGAGAAAAAAAAAAAAAAAGTCAATGTATGCTCATCACTGAATGTTGGCACGAGATTCGATATTCTACTCCCTGTTATACTTTGATGTTATGACAAATTCTTTTTTTCGAATAAACGAATCTTTACAGATTATATCAAGTTGATTTACCTTTCATATTTACTTATTTTGTTTAATTTGTAATTTTTATCTGGAAGTTACGTATCCCTCTTTCAAGTGAAATGAAAATTTTTCTTTCAACAAAAAAAAAATGGTCTTCCAATCCATTGGGCCACGTAGCAAGGGAATTGGGTGGAGGACAAGACACATTTAATTTCAGGGTGTGAGGTTCGACTCCCACGCTTTGCAAGGAAGCGAAACAAAAGTTCAAGAGATAAGGTAAGACCGATCCTCCAAGAAGAAAAATAAAAAAATTGGTGTTCCGAAGATCTTGTAACTTGCCGTCCCCTAGTTTACCTCAATCCGGACAAGGATGATTGGCATTGTCTTGGACAAACATCTCATGGGGTGGACCTGAACGGTCGAATCCCCTAGCTTCATTCCAATTGAGACCTTATGCTGGTGTCTCACTACTTTTGTCAAGACTGAAAAAAGAGATATTTCAGCCCGCATTGCCATATTATTTGGTCAATTTCTATGCCAGGAAATCTCACATAGATATGTAAACTCCGACTGTCATCACACCGAGTGACACTGATCAATCGTAACCTCATCTTTTGTCACAATCATCAATTGTTGCAGTCCTCCATGTGATCATCAATTATCCCCCTGACTTTACTAACAAGGGCTCACAAAATTAGATGTACCGTAATCTGAACATCGCATGTATGCCGCCCAATTAAGTCCTTTTTCTAGCATGAGATTACTCTTGAGATTTCTATGAGTATACTTTGATGTAACCCCACTTATTTTTATGATGTAATCGACCAATCACATTGCCCGCTTGATCTGCATCTCAGTTTGCTTTCGCATTTGAATTTGGAGATTCTCGTCTTGCACTTTTGCTGCACAGGAAATGCTTTCTCATAGTTAGCCAAATGAATATTAAGACGTATAGGGACCATTTTTCTTTCCAAGCTATAAAATTAGCAAAAAAATATATACTTTTCATCCTCGTACTTTTGCGCTTTCTCTAATCAAGTCCCTCTATTTTTAATTTTTCAAACCAAATCTCACAATTATCCAGCCAAATCCGACAAATGTGACCGCCGTCAATTCCCGAGGGCGACGTGGAATCATGGACCGGATTATGCTGCCGTGGAAAGTGAAAAATAAAATAAAAAATTATCTTCTTCCACTCATAGTCTTTCTCATATTCAACATGTACATGGCCCCTGATCTTGAAAAATATTGCCGATGTCACACTACGGGGTTAGTTGGCAGCCTTCAGCTTGATTTAGCCAGATTCTAATTAGAAGAGACTTGATTAGACAATTTGTGCGAATAGATGGATTTAATTAGATAAGAAGATATAGGGACTTGATTAGAAGAATGAGCGAATATATATGGACGAAATTAAGATAGATTATTTCCCAAAAAACTAAACAAACGATCTCGAAGGTCCTGTCCTTCTGAGGTTGGTTTTCCTTAAACCTTCCTCCCCCCCACTAATTCGCATTGAGACCAAACTAGGGGAGAGATTATTCTGTGTTGACCCTAAAAGAAGAAAAAGGGAAGAGAGTATATAGTGCATTTCAAAAGCATTTTTAATGGATCGGTTATTTATGACCATACGATCTCTCAATCAATAAGTGTTTTATACAAAACACGCGATAATGATGTGTGGATGTACGGTTGAGATTGTACCGTCCCTGACCGTACAGTCAGGGAAGCATTTTCCTTTTCAATATAAGGACCCTATCATTTATTATTTATGCTCCATTTATTTCACTGAAAATGAACCATTTTAAAACTATTTTTCATCATTTAAAAACTATTTTTCTCCATAAAAATGGCACGCTTACATCACTTATAAGAATGAGTCACCTAAATATTTTCATCATCCACAAAAAGACTTGGACATAAATTATTATGGATAATGAATCATTATATCATCGATTAATTATTTCAAACAATTATTTTTGAAAAAATATTTTTCGAATCATTAATTTTCCGTGCAACAAATAAATCTTATTGTTGTAATTATTGTTTATCTGACCACACTCTAGAAGTCTTGGCCGATGACATAAGCTTGCACTCAGGAGATTGGCTACTCATTTCTTATTATGATCCAATTATTTAAGAGATAAAGAGTGTGTTTTCAAGGTCACGTACGAACGAAAACAATTACATGAAAATGACAGGGATGGTGCTTTTGCCTCTTATGGAAGTACAAACATTACAATGGAAGGCCAAGTAATTCCGCAGTTATCTTTTCCCCCAACTTTTTCAGTGAAAAGTAAGATGAAAATTATGTTTCGAGGGCACAACGCACGTGGTATGACTACGTATATTATCAAAGCCAGTGTTCCCAATGCGCACAAGATCGAGAGCGGAAAACCATCAGGCATGGGCATTGGATTAAATGCAGTACCAGGAAAGAATCTCAGGAATCATTTGAGAATGGGATGAGAATTTGGGACATAGATCGAGCTAGATAGAGACTTTTTGGCTATAGTGATGTCCTATGGACACTAGGAGGATGTCGAGATGCGCAAGTGAATCGTGTTAGAGAAATCTTAAAGTGAAGATTTGGTATGGTATGGTATGGAATAATTTATATGTTTTAATTAGTTCACGACTTGGTGGCTTGAACTCAAGGGGGTCCAAGTGCCATATGTCGGTGTTGGGTGTTCGGAGTGGGATCTATCTCTCTAGATGGAAGTCTCAAGATTTTCCTGTGCACATCCGATGGTTAAAAACTTGCCATTTGTAGGTGGTCGCATTGAAAAAGGGCAAAAAAAAAAAACTAGAGAAACGTCATCCATTAATTATATACCATGGTCTCACAAGAATATGGATTCTTTAAAATTTAAGATGTCAAGTTACAAGTTGACCGAAGAAATAAGAAAAATAGAGAATAATGCAATATCATGACTGGAAGAAAATAAGGGTGCATTTGGCAACGTTTTTGATTAAAAAAATCAATTAGAATTAGAATTGATATTTTCTGATTCTCTTCCCTAGACGAGTTTTAGATAATTAAAACATGTTTGGTAACTATACAGCATTTCTATTTCAAGGAACAATATCTCTCCCCAATTTTTTTTCATTTGATCAAATAGTCAATCTATATAGCATCACTAATAAAATGAATACAAATCATGCATAATCTATAATTAATCTATTTATTTCGCACTACTATAATCATCTATTTATTTCACGGGGATATTTATTTTTTATAATTTGTTAATAAAAGTGATATTGCTAAAACACTTTTCATGAATACAAATTTAGTATTTTAATTTGATTTTTTAAAAATATATTTAATTTTTTAAATTTATTATTATTTTTCTTTTTCTTTTTCCTTTTTCTTTTTCTTTTCTTTTTTCTCCTGCGGTCGATACGGCAATTGGCGGTGGCGGACAATGGCGATCTGCAATGGCAGTCGGTGGCATATGGCGGTGGTGGAGCTCGTCGGTTGAGCGACAGGAGCGGCAGACAGTGAGGAGAGCTGGCTAATCAAGCGTTCTTCCTTGAGACTTCATTCTTTTTTTTGGGGGGTGGGGGGTGGGGTGAGGCAACAAAATGAGAGTCTTCCTTGAGCATTCTCACTTATCAGTCTTGTTTCTTAAGAGTGATTCTGGAAAAATGAATAAACTCTTTTTTAATTTTGCTTCCACTCTAAATCTGCTCCTGAGAATAGAATCGGAGAATTTAGAATTAAAATCATTTACATTATCAAACAGGTTTCTCATCTTTTTATGCTGGGGAATAAAATCATGAAGCATAATCGTCACCAAATAGACCTTAAGAAAATTCATTGTTGAGTCTATATTGGTTACGGTTTACTTAGTTTAAATATGTTTAGTTTCCTTCGATCCATCTTGACAAAATTCACCTCCATCATCATTAATCGGGATGATCAGTCAATTCCCAAAAACTGATCATCAGGGAACAAAAATTCTTGGTCAAAGCTGAATAACTTTGAACTTACTCAATTCAAAAACGATCCCTCAAACTTAAGAAAAAAAAAATTGAATTTTCAAGCCATGCCAAAGAGAAGGTGATGTGAGTGTGGGAGGTTCATGGCAACTCAAAAGAGACTCTTTTGAGGCCAATATCCAAAAAATTCTCAACTTTAGCATTTACCTCAATTATATCCAAAAAAAATTTGTCTCATAAAAAATCTTCAATTTTTACTTTTGTCCCAATTCTATCAGCGTAATATAAATGCAATTTTAGTATCTGTCTCAATTATATCGATTTTTTGTCTCATAAAAATCTCAATTTTACCTTTGTCGCAATTCTATCAACGTCAACCTTCCGTCCATAATTATTGTTAATTAATCATACATAGTATTTCCACGTCGTTAATGAATTACATCTCGGCAAAGTTAATATGAAAAATCTTCCAACTTTTTACTATTGTCTGCTTCCCTTACACATTGTCGGGAGATATAGAACCACTCAGGATAACACGTTTCGAATTATCCTCGATACTTAATAGCCCAAAGAATGACCAGACGTGGAGATCTGATTATTCGGACGAATGATCGAAAATCTAATCATCCATGAAACATGCCGTTTCCTAATTTCAAAGATTCATTAGTAAGTTGGCAAGAAAATTCGAGCCACGTGGGATTAATGAATGGTGATTATGGAAGAAAGGCTGATGATGATGGAATTGGAACAAAGTAAAAGTTTGGAGTTTTTTATGAGACAAATTTTTTTGGATATAATTAAGATTATGCTAAAGTTGTGGGTTTTTTTTTGGGCATTGGACCAATAAAATGGAGACAAAAAAAAATTTGGGAGTTTTTTTATGAGATAAAAAAAATGGATACAATGGAATTAGATGTTAAAGTTAGGTATTAGCCCTTCTTTTTGTGCTATGTTCCGTCCCTCTTTTTTAAAAAAAAAACCCAAAAAAAATGTTTTCTTCTTGCATTATTATTGAACCCTTTTTGGGCTGTCGTGCAATGATTTAAATTATTTGGAAATCAAAATTGATAAATTAGACACAACAAAAAAAAAAAAATGGTGGGTGGGGGTTTGATTTATGACCTCCGCAGGGGCTCGGTGGTGCTCCGTGCTGCAATGCTATCTATCTCGACTCACGCGAGCGCCAACAAACCCTAAAGTGAACTTTTTTTGGGTATATGATCCCCATGTGAGGATGGTAACAGTGCGGTGGGTGACTTTAGCATTTACGCCCAGAAACGGTACGTAGATACCTAAACGCACCAATTTGGTTGGCCGCCTTCCCCATCCGCTCGGGCAACGCTTTCCTTAAAGAGGGATGGAAGAAAAAAAAAAAAAGGGCTATCGAAATAACTGTCCGATTTATTTCCGTAAAAAATAAATAATTTTAAAACTATTGCGCTTTTTACCCGAAATGAGCCTTCTTCGCTTTCCACATGAATTTGCTTGAAATAATTATTTAATGAGAAATGATTTTCGTTTGACCAACTTACCATATTATGTTTTAAATATTCTGTGTCCAACTAAAAATATATATTTCGTTTATTTATTTTTATCCATGAAATCAACCATTTTAAGAAAAATAATTTCTAAATCATTCATTTTTTGTGAAATAAATAAAGTCTAATTTCTTTTTTGAACATCACCGATTTTCGATCTAGTAAACTTGTAAATGTATCATATATTTAGAAATTACATGATTCGATAGATTTTACCATAATTTTTCTAATCAATCGAATTCCCGATCAAGTCATGAGATCGGCCCAAGATACTTTGATTTCTTATGTTTTTCTCAAGCTAAGCATTATACGCTCGAATGACCTCTTTTCATAATGAGAATGCATATAATCCTATTTAGGTCGGTCCGGTATGGAATAAACTTATAATCATGGAATCGATAGATCATCAGATTTTAGATCTCGTGGCAAATTAATCGGATGGCATGAAGTAAGAAATCATGCGTTACGTGTCCCAATATGCATATGTATGATTTGTTTTGTCCGCCGATCGTCATGAAAGAAATTTGTACATGACCTAATTAAACGCCGACGTATAAAGCTGAAACCAGTTTTCTGCTGTGAAATCAAACACTCGTCTGTTTCTTGGTCTAAATTTTAACATGAAAAAATTCATTGAAGTAGAAAGATTAAAGTCGTGAGATTTATCTTTTCATGTGTCAAATCTAGTTGACTAAGTACGCGATCTGTTACAGAACCGCATTATTATAGAGGTAAAGTCCAATCAACATTTATAACGATCTGGTCTGATTCGGCGAATCAAGTGCGAGACCTGGATGCTCATGAAATAATAAAAGTAACCAGAACAATTCAAATGCAAAGAGCTTTGAGTACCATAAACAATTTTTTTATTTATGTGTACTGGATACAGTAAACTATACCCATTGCGATACAAACACTCAAAACTCTTTTTTTAGAGGCTCTGCTTGTTTGCGAAAACGAGTCATTTCTGAAAAATATTTCTGGAAAGCCAATTTTCAAGAAAATAACTATATTTTCCCTGTTTTGCTGAAATATGAAAAAGATTCGAAAAATATTTTCCGTTATTTGGTATGGAAAATTGATTTAGTTGTCCTCCATGCACTCCATTCAATAATTTTTTTAGTGTTTTCATAATTTATCTTTATCTTTTTCTCTTTTCTTTTTTAGTTTTTGTGCTTTTATTTTTTTCTATTACTATTTTCTGCCAGTATCAGCGAGGCCTAGCCTCAATCAAGGTTGGCGATGGCTTGCCTGGCCAAGCCTTGCTTGAGGCTAGTGACACTAGGCCTCGCTTGTGGCTGGTCATCGGCTAAAGGAGAAGAAGGAGGAAAAAGAAAAAAGGAAAAAAAAACTAAAAAAAAAATAAAAATAAATTCTTGAATTTTGAAAAAATAAAGAAAAATGAGAAGAAAGTAAAAAAAAATTAAAAAAAAAAGATGTAAAAGAGATGAGGAAAGAAAGATGAGGAAAATGTTTTCCTCTTCTCAAAAAGAGGAAAATATTTTCTCTACTTTTGAAGGAGTCTTTTCATGGGAGGAAAATGTTTTTTTTTTTATTAGTTTATTTTTTTGAGAACCGAACTTTAGAAAATTCAAAAATCTGTTTCGGGATGTTATTTTTTACGAAGTAAACAGAGTCTTAGCGTTATCCAAAGCTCCAACATTATGCTCATCATGATGCTGATGCCCCAGGCCACTTTTTTTTTAAATACTAATTAACATATGTCTCAGACGAAACTGTGGTGGAAGGTGTTTTTCGAGTCATTAGTACGAGTTTGGAGTGTTGGTGACAAGAAAAATAAACTTGGCTATCGATGTCATAATAGGTAAAGTTTAATGTTTTTATTATAGTAGACTAATGTTATTTTTTGTCGTACCGATACATTTCCGTATTGATTTACCACACTATACACTTTTAATGAGCAAACTCTTTCGCTAGCACATGGACTCATCTATTCCATCGTCACTTTATAGACATCTATTTCATCATCACTTCACAGATATATAAAAATTAGGAAAAAATCTAAATAAGGGCCCAAGTGGATGTTATTTCAAATAAGAGCCTGAAGTGACTATGTAATCTCAAAAAAAAGGCATGATCTAAAGGCCATTTTTGCCAATTGCTTTATTTATTTATTATTTATTATTTTCCTTTTTTTCTATCTTTTAAAAAATAAGGAACTTATAAAACACACGAGCGAAGGGTTGTGGCCGCCACCTTAGCGAGGGCTGGCAACCTCAGACTAGAGGGCGAGGGCTAGCAATCCCTCTCCTAGGTCTAGTGGAGGGGCATGGCTTTCAGCCAGTCCAATGCAAGGGTCGGCAACCCACGTTTGGACTTGGGCAAAAGGCTTGCTAGCCCTTGTCGCCGCCCCACTAGTGATGGGGCGGTAGTTTTTTTTTTTTTTTTTAAATAAATTTTAATTTGAAAAAAACAAGAAAAAGAAAATTACTAAATACCGAAAATGCCCTTGAGGCGAGGCCTCTTTTTTTACACTACATGATTACTTCAGGCTCTTATTTGAAATTTCTATATCACTTCAGATTCTTATTTGAAACTTTCCCTAAAAATTAGAAAGTTCTGAGCTCTCTCGAGTAGGCACGATGGATATTGCACTGATCTCAGCTCGAGTGCTTGCAAAACTTGATAGTCTTCTCGTGGCTAATTAACAGATATTTATTTGCAAAAAAATATAAAAATATGTCCATGTATTTCTATTATTGAAATCAAAAGTCTCGTTTGTCTCGCTTTTTGCTTTGCGCTGTCGGCCTTGCATCGAAATATCGCATAAGCTTGAAATATCGTTTGTCTCGTTTTTTTTTCACTTTACACTCTTATCCTCACCTCAATATTCAAAAAAAAAAAAAAAATTCAAAACCTCTGCTACTCTCTCTTCATCAAGAACGAAGCGATAAGCTCCGGAGCGGGCTCTCGACGTTAGATCATTTGCCCCAGTGTCTAAATAGACATGTCAAGTGTATGTACTAGACAAAGGGTTGACAAGCTAATGATGATTTGTGGCGCTTCAACAGAAACTCACGCCTTAAACGTGATCGTTTTCCCCTGATAATAATCCAAGGTCTTTGCCGACAACATGGAAAATACCAGCGTTCGAGCTAACGTTGGTGTCCTGCTGGCCCCTTTTCATATTGCTTTAGAAAACGTGAACGGCTCTCGATCAATGCCTTTTGCTTTAGTCCTTTCAGTCGTCCTAACATTAGGATCGACTCGTCAAGTGGGGCTGTAGAGATGGCTGTATTGGCGTATCAGGAGCAATCAGAATAATCCTGCCGTTCAGTTTGTGATGATGCTCCACGTTCTCTCAAGCTCTAGCTTACTAGCAAGAGTTCCTTTGATTAATTACTAGAGGAGGAGAATTGATGATATTCAATATTTCTTTCGAACATTTTATTAACATTTTTAATTTTATTTTCTTATCTTTGTTTCTAAATTAGATTGAAAAAAAAATGGAAAAGATAAAATCTTATTATAGAAATAAAATTGAAAAAGAAAGAAAGAGAATGGCAGGCTCACCGGTGGGCACTGCCATCGCCCATCGCCGGTGGTCCCACCGGCCCTAAGCGAGGGTGCTCAAATCTGGGCGACGCCGACCCTCCTTTGGAGCTAGCGACCCTCTCGTTAGGCCCGAGCAAGGGTGCCCAGGTTCGTCCAATTCCATACTCATTAGATTTTCTTCTTTAAAAAAATATAATTTGAAAACATAGAAAAGAAAGGGAAAAAAAGGAGACAAAAGAGGAAAAAAAATAAAAACATCTAATAAAAACGAAAAAAAATATTAAGACATCATTAAAAATCATCAACTTCTGCGATTTTCGCTCAAAATTGATTGGATGGACTAAATTGGCAAGACATGAAAAGGTTTAGGGCTCAATTGGAAAAAGCACAATAGGTTTAGGACCTTTTGGACAATTTTTCCGATTACTAGCAAAGTCCCATATTATCTCTGTCGCTAACTGCTCGTTAAGAGGTTCTTTCATGCACCTTGTTCAACCGTACCGGTTTCATGGGCATCTCATATACTTGTCGTCAACAGTGGTATTTAAAGAACACGAGCCAGTAGTTAGAAACAAGAAGAAAAGATTATCATATAATTAGATGAGATTGGAATATTAATTCGCAACAACAATTCTACAGGAAAAAAGAAAAATTCCTAGAGGGACGTTTTGATTGTTGAGTTCGACAAGGTCCGTGGAGTTTTCAGGGACCCTGATGTTCCACCTACTTGTTCTCCCGAGCCTTGTGGCTAACGTTTTTTCTGGTCCAAGAAACACTCACGCATACTTCCAAATAGGGTAAGCAAAATGTGCTGAATCAGACCCAACACCTATTCCATTTCCACATCTCCCACCCCATTCTTGTCCCATCTCAGTACCTAAGTCTGAATCTGACCACAACAATTTGCTTAACAGATGGGAATAATCAGTAAATACCTATGAAAGTAAAATTCCACCTCTCTCTCTCTCTCTCTCTCTCTCTCTCTCTCTCTCTCTCTCTCTCTATGACGACACATGACATGCTAGATCGACCAGCAACTCTAACCGTCGAAACCTGGACATTTTCAGACTAGGGTAGAGCATGATGGACCAATCGAGTCGGGAAACGCTCAAACTGGACTAATTCGGCCAGTTGGGTTCGATTCCCAAGAGCTCCGAGCTGATTCTCGATTCCACTTATGGTAGGTCCGGTTCCCAGTTCCAAGGGGGAACCGAACCACACGGATAGGACTGTATAATTTATTTTTTTAAATTCTATATGTAAACTTAAACCTAAACCTAAGATACTTAGGATGCTTAGTATGACTTTTATGTTTAGCAACAACGTGATGCAATTAACGAGATGTGATCCGGTGAATATCTCATTAAGGAGAAAGATTTAACGACAAAACACAGAAAAAATGCAATCGGTCCGATCCGGTCCCAGGACCATCCGGTTCGATTCTTGGTCCTTGAAACTGGGAATTGATCCTCCTGATCCGATTCCCTATTCAAGGGTGGGATCAAACGGATTAAGAACCGATCTACCCTTAATTTAGACTAGGGTTTCTTGCTCTCCACAGAACCATTTGTTGTACACCAGTGTATATCTTTCTGATGATATTGAAATTTAAAAATTCTATGAATGTTTTTAATGATATTTATGGATCTTCTCCCTTGCCTTTAACTTTGCTTTTAATGCCTTTCCTTTTCTTTAAAAAAAAAAATTATCAGCAAGGAAAGACAAAACACTAATTACGCCATCCCTCTTGCATAAATAGTTGATCTTTCTGCGTGCAAAACATAAGAACTTGTTTGATCTAGGCTTGCTGTACTAGATAGGTTTTTCCCTGCACATCGTAAAGAGTTGCAGCGGTCGGGAGGCTTATCCGCGGGTTGCTGGGTTCATAAATTAGTCGAGTTTGAGTTGCATGCATGTTGTGAGAGAGAAAACAAATGCAACTTGATCGCACAAGAAGGATAATAAATTATCTCCAAGGGCAAGGTTAGGAGATTTGATTTCCGCTTACGTCATTACTCTTATTAATTTCGTAAACATGATTAAGGTGAAGCAAATCGAACACGAGTTCGCCGAATAACGTCATTATCTAGCTAGCGACAGCAAACAAAGTTTACTCCTATTCAATTAATTTGGATTATTGATTGTGAATTGTCATAACTCGAATCATGCTTTGGATTGCCCTTATTTTCAAGCGAAGTTATTTACACAAAGCTTCGTGAATCGACAAATACTGGAGTTGATAATCTCCGACGCACCTGTCAAAGAATTAACAGTCAACGTAGCGGAATGAAGTAACTTGCCAAGTTCGCAAAGTCAATGAAACCGTGAAGGTAACCAACGACGTAGCCATCCAGTAATTGAGTGAAAAAAAAACTATCAAGTAGTCGAGTCTTGGTAACTGTCAAATAGCAGAGTCGCGGTAACCATTTGTAACATTTGTTTGCCATCTCTGTTTGTAGCCTCCATTTATAACCATGAACTGAATGTTTTAAATAGCCATATCATACTCCTTATAGGCAATCTTCGTGCGAACAACACAAACTTATTGTCTTTCATTCCTGTACGGTAGTCGTAGCAGCAGTTGGCGTTCTAAGATATCTCGTCGTCAATTGAACCCCAACATGTACGTTCGCTGTAGTTTCTAGGTATTTTGTCATCGATTAAATTCTGGTGTTGTATCTTGCTGTTATCTCACTTTGTGGTTGATTGAATTCCGGCAAAGCATTGCATACTTTTAATTTTTATTAACTCTCATTGAAATACGTCCAATGATTTTCGGCTAATCCTTGATTAATCAGTGCATGTTGGGTTATTTGTTTTTTATTATTTAGATTTTGGCAGGTGCAAATGATTTTGGCAGACTTGCAGGCGGACGTTTTTATCGAAAATCTAATTTAAAAGGCGAATGTGCCCTGCCGAAATTTGGGCTTGGTCCAGACTAATTAACGCGGTCACCCATCATTCGATTGGGAATGCAGACGACAGGCCCAATATATTTGGGCCGGGTTTCAATTATACCCGAGACCCGACCCGACCCGCTAAGGTCCGACTCTTTTCGGGTGTTGACAGTTCTCCTACATATTCTTGCAACGTTTATTTTGATGATAAAAAGATCTACCAAAGAGTTTGATGCCCTATTGTCTACAAAACAATGTGTGCCTAATAGACCTGCCCATTATGGGCCACCGTGAAGAAATTAGATCCACAACCAACCCCCGGGCCATGTTAATCTTAAAATTAAGATGTTAAAAATCTAAACATAACTATCGAGCCATCAGGGAACTATAGTTAATATCGACGATTGATTAAGATGTTATAATATTATAAAATATACATATCATGTGATAATATCTCAAAACACGAGCAAACATATCAAAAATAACTGACGGTATTGTTAGACTATCAGGCGAGCAGCTTCTATTTCTAATGAAATTAGACTTTCTATTTCTTTCCAGTTTAACCCTACGGCGCACCCTCATACATCTCGGATGACGGGACTGTTTAAATAACTCATAACCCACGTTTTGTGATGAGAAAGTTGAGTCTTGGTGACCAATGAGCCCAAGGTCGTTTTGATTTGGATTTGGAACATTGAGCACAGTTCCGTGATTACACTATCGTCTTGATTTGGACGTGTATAATAATATCATAAGAAATGAGATATTGAAATTAGTTATTTGTTCTAATAATTTGATCCATGTGGATGATATTTCAAAAGATATGCACCAAGACATGCAGACATGAAGCGACACAACAATTCCTTCATCCTCTGTATTCCCGACCCATCACAAAAGCCCATCACTGTTGGAAGTGAGTGCATAAGCTTAACACCTTCAACCGGAAGATTGTCAAGAGAGAATCTAAGTCTGAGCCCATTAACATATCTAATTAGACCCACCTTTATTCAAAAGTTTAAGCCATTGAGTTATAAGCCAACTAAGATATATTAATTGTTCCATACCACACTACTTATCCGATGTGGGACTTCTCTAACACAACTCATACGTGCATCCTAACAATTTCCCTATTAATTCAAGTATCATTTTGCATCAACATATCTCGACTTGAATCTCCATCAATGCCCATCGAGCCCGCGTTGCTACATCACAATGCCCACCGATCTGCATTGCTACACCACAACGCCCATCGACTAGAAATCTCGTGACCTCTCTCCATTAATTTAAGTATCCTTCTGCACCAATAGATCCCAATTTGAATCTCCATCAACGCCCATCGAGCTTGCGTTGCTACACCGCAATACCCACCAATTTGCATTGCTAAGCCACAACGCCCACCGAGCCGAAAACCATGTTGGTCACCAAATTCCTTGCTGGAGTTCCTTGAGATATTCACTAAACACCGATATTGGGAGTAGGCCACCAATCAATCATCGACTCTAATACTATTTGTTGGGAGCGAGCAATAGAAGTCCGATACCTTCAACTAAGGAGATTGTCAAGAGAGCCAAAGTCCGAGTCCATCAACATATCTAGTTAGATCCGCCTTCATTCAAAAGTTTAAGCCATGAGTTATAGCCAACTAAGATATATCAACTGCTCCATAGCACATCATTTATCTGATATGGAACTTTTCTAAGACAATTCACACGTGTATCCTAACAATCACCGCCCACTCTAACTCTAGTCAATCAGCTCCTCAACATCACTTCACACGCCAAGAACATCGGACATGTCTGCCAAATCATCACCAAAAAGCCCCCTCAACTCGTCTGCCAAGGGGTGGCCAAGATGACCAGAGGGGTTTGCTGTTTCATCAAATTGAGGAGCACTCGTGTTTACCTTAACTATTTCACCATCTCTCTACTATTTTACCTGCCTGTGCAGAGACCACGGTGCCGTCTCGCGGTGACCAGATTCATTGCTTGGTGATCAAACATGGGTCTGAATGTGACATCCTTATGGGAAGTGCTTTGGTCAGCAGGTATGTGAAATGTTCCGCAAGGATGCAGCAGAGAAGATGTTTGATGAAATGGCTGAGAGAAACCTTGCTATCAGAGCTGTTCCTGCGGGTCTGAACATTTATCAAAAATAGAATTTTCGTCTCCATGGCCATCTTTGCTAATGCTATCTATGGTATGGAAAAAAGAGAGAGAGCTCACTTAAACACTTAGCACCGAAGTCCAAAGTCAAGCATCATGCGCCCTTCATACACGTAGTTCAGAGAAACCCATTTTCGGTATCACACGTCCCATGCATGTATCACATCATCAGGTAATTTGCAAAAGTTGGATTTGAAGTTCCTCAAGTTGACGTTTAGCCTGCTCAACTTGAGTAGAAAGTTGATTACAGTGTAACCTGTTAAAAATCCTTAAAGAAAGCTTGACATTCCTGAGTTCCTTAGAGAATTTAAACATAGGAACTCCAGCTTTATCACACTTCCGTGCATCTCTTGTTCGAAAAGTTGATGGAAAAATGATGAAATAATGAGAATCGTCTGCGGCGAAAATAAGAATGGTCTAAGGTGTGAAGCATTGTCATTCAGGATAGTTTCGCCCCTCGAAGTACGAAACTTGGTGCGTAAGACTTTTAGTAGCTATCCTCCCAAGATACAACAGACTTTTTTTTTATATTATGCACCGAATATTCAAAAGAATAGGAACAACATTATACGTATAACCCAGAAGGAAAAAGAGCATAATGTAAGGAAATCCTCTTGGTAATTCTCCCTCGGAGTATCTCTTAAATTTCAATTTATATTCAAGACAAAATAGAGCCATTGGAAAACCATTATAAAGCTGTTGTAGAATAAAGGACGATTTATGAAAAAACGAATCTCACGTTACAAAGCTGTTAAAAGGAGCTTTTAAGGAAATCGTTACAAGACCGTTATAGAATCGTTAATGGGGGATAGAAAACATTACGAATTGTTGACGGTAAAAAGCCGTTACAATAATAATAGCTTTTAATATTTCAAAACATATTGAAAAATCCAACATCTCTCATTGCCTACAAGTAGGGTGTTGACTCCAAAAATAGAAAACATTAAAAACGCCTTGGGGACAATAATCTTCAGCTGAAAGTCCTACAACAATGACAATGGTCAGAAATTAAAGGAGGTAAGAAATCTGTTGTTAAAGCTAACTGGCTTGCATGCGTACTGATGGTTTTGCTTCGTAGGTTCACTAGTGTCTATCGAGAGATGTCTTCACAGTTGTCGCCAATTGATTTTATAAGATCGCATGAAAAGTATTCCACTAGAGAAAAAATTAAGGCTAAGCATGGTTCCTGATAGAATCGAAGTCGGTGAAATAGAGTAGGTTCTAGATTTCATATTCCATTCTATGCATGGTAGGTTATAGATTTCAAAAATTAGGGAATTGATTCTAACAGTTAGGTTTCAAGTTCCATGAGGTGGAACTTGAAACAAGTATTTTGATTTTTTTTTTTTGTTTTATGACTTCACATGATCCTGTGGTATTTTATAGTATTCAATGAAAAATGTGTTATCCGAAACCATTCATTTGAGATTCAATTTCCAATGATATTCATGAATGAAACTTTTACTTTGTTAATGTTTCATATTTTTCATGTATATAAATATGAGTTATGATTAGTAAATTGTAATAGCAAATGGTGATCATCAGAGGTGATAATTCACTACAACACAAGTGGAACTTGGGTAAACCCTAGGATCAAACCTAAAACTTGTGATAAAGTTTGTTCTGGGTTCTAGGTTATATAGGATAGGTTCCAAGGTAGAACCGGAAACCAAAAAATTGAACTAGTGGAAACGGTGCAAGTTTCAAGTTCTAAGATATGCATGATATGTTGTAGTTTCCAAAAATTAGGAAATCGATTTCGACAGGTAAGTTTCTTGAAACTTGGAACGTAGAACAAGTCCTTGTGTTTTTCTTATTATATATCTTCACACGATCCTATAGTATTCCGTGGCATTCGATAATAATTGTATTATTTCTAGCCATTATTCCGAGCTCCAATTCCAAAGATGTTTATGACTGAGACTTTTACTTTGTTAATATATTTCATATTTTTTGTGTATCTAATTATCAGTTATGGTAAGGGGATTGTAGTAGCAAATGGTGGTTATTAGAAATGATAATTCATTGCAATTGTTCAATTAAGAATAGGCCCAATACCCAAAAGCACCCTAAACTTTAAGTCCAGCCCTAATTTTACCCAAAACTTTTTTTTGTCTCATGAAAAACCCAAAACTTTCACCTTTGTCCCAAATTTACCACCGTTAACTTTTCATCCAAAATTGCCGTTAGCGATCCCACGTGGCATTTCCACGTCATTCAAACTCAGTAAGCTGACATGGATAAACCCTGTGCAAAACGATGTCTTCTTGGATGAGTAATTAAAGCTTGGTTTTTACTTCCTCTTTCTCTCCGTTTCTTCTCGTCTCTCCCTTTGATCTCGCTGGGATTCTCCATGGCGCTCACTCCTCAATCTCTCGAGCTTGGTGTCATTCATGTTTTACGCTCCTGCGCTCGAGATGCTTAGAGGCCTCCATCTCTCACGCTCGAAGTTCGTCATCTCTTGCGCTTGTAGGTACGAGATGCTCAGACATCTCGCCCACTCGGAGTCCATCATCTATTGCGCTCGTAGGCATGAGATGCTTGGACATCTCGCCCTCTTTTGCATTCGTAGGCATGAGACGCTCGAACATCTCGCACTTGAAGATTAGGTCTTTCGTTATCCTCCTATTTAACATTTTGTAGATGGGTAGTCTTCAATCTTATGCTTAGACATTTCTCAGTTGTTAATTTTTGAAATACTATGAATTCTTGATTTGAATGGATTTTATTTAATTATTGTTTTTGTTGTCCTAAGTTGATAATTGATGAATGTTATGAAAATTAGGCATTTTATTTTGTTTATTGTTGATAAAGAAAATTAATATGCTGTAAGTATTAAGGCTTTATTGTGGAGGTGGATATCAAAATCCATGCTTTTACTATCTGACACTTGAGGTTAATTGTCCATATGTTGCAAAGTATATCTCTTGTCAGCAAAGAGTAACTTTATGGAGAAAACCAATGCTAGTCGGCATTGAGAGCTTTATGCAAAGTAGATCTCATGCAAATGATGTTAGATTGAGGTTATAAATTAGTTAAAATTAAGGTTTTGCCCTGAAATAAGCATTTCTGTGATGAGTGAGTCTTTTATTATTAGTTTGCTTCTATTAATGTAGAATGGAGGTTCTAACAATGGTGGCGGATTGAGTCAATTCGTAAGCGATGAATGTGACGCTCTTTGCACGCAGTAACAACAGCAACCCTCTACTTCGCAAACCCTAAGAAATCTTGCCATGAGATCATTTCACTAGTCAACATGGAAAAGTAATTTATAACTGCTTGATGCAGTCATATATATCAGAGGTAAAGCCATTCTCAGCTATAACTTACGCAATTTTTTGAAAAATGTTGTATCTAAACCTGTTAAAAAGTATTACCTTGTTTCTGCAGGTTGATTATTGTTGGTTTTTTGAATGGATCGGTCCTTATCTGACATTGCAAGAGAAAGAAATCATTTGCCAAGTGATGAATGATAATGAGGCCTTGAAGGAGAGGCTACAAATTGTGGAGAATTAGTTGGACAATGGCTTACAGATTAATACTATGAGAATGCAAGCGAAGGAGAAGACATATGTTAGAGTTATACTTGTACTAATTGTTGACACCTGACTTTTAATCACCTTTTCTCTTTTAAAATTAATAACAAAATCCATAAAAATTTATAAAATTAAAAATCAACTTTGAAAGCCTGGGCCAAGCCAAGGGAACCATCTTTGAACAAAAATAAATTTTCATATTTTCAGTATTTTCCTGCATTTTATTTTAAAATTCATAGAAAATCAAGAAAAAATTAGAAAATTACAAAATCAACTTTGGAAGCCTTGGCCAAGCCTAGGCCACCATTTTTTAACATAAAATAATTTTCATATTTTTCGCATTTTTTAATATTTTTAGAAATTCAAAAAATATTTGAAAATTTAAAAATAAAAGTAAAAATAGCATTTGAGGCCACAAAAATATTTAAAAAAATAGTCAGTATTTTATTTTATTTTTCTTTTCATTTTGGTTGAAGAAAATCTATAAAAATTAATTTGAAATCGGGAATTACTTTGTTAATCTCATTTTCAGACTAATTGAAAAAATTATAGAAAATTTATTTTAGCTCTGTAATTTTCGATTTTTGCATTTCTGGAGTCGTGACATTGTCCTCTAATAGTCCAAATTTTTCAATGGCCTGATGGTACATTTTTTGTTATTGCGTTCGGTTTTCCGAATTCAATTTATCATTTGATGAGCCTCGCTCGAATCGGCATTTATTGCGAAATTCATTGCATTGCCCAAAAGAACCAGTGCTCGTATACTATGGCATGACAAAGAGGAGATCTATCTCCACAAGATACAGCAGGAAGCGCGGATGAAGATGATCCAGATGGCGATATTTCTGGAGCTGAGAGGCTACATACTACAAGGTGCATGCAATGGCTTCCTCTTTTTTAGGCACTCGACCAATGTCGACAATAATCCTGAGCTCCTGGTTAATCCTCTTACTAAAGAGATCCTGAGATTGCCAAGAGCGCCCGAGCTTCAACCAAATAAGTCGGTTTACGGGTTTGGCTATGATTGCTCTGCCCGCACTTACAGGCTGGTACAAATCGATACAACTGACTATGATGAGGAGACTCGTACCAGCACGATGAGGGCTCGAGTCTACGATCTCAAGAAGCGATTGTGGAGGACCTGCAAAGTGCTGCCCCCTTCTCAGTTGCCTTTTCCTAAATTAATGTTTCCTTCCGGAGCTTTGAACTAGTTCACCGGCTTGGGGTGGATTGTCTCTTTCGACCTTACCAAGGAGGAATTCAGCTTGATCCCAGTTCCGGACAACCCCTATAGATTTTTTTTCCCAATACATCGAGATGGAAGGATCGCCAGCTCTGTTGCGTTATGTGCGCCCAGACCAAATCCTCCAGGTGTGGTTGCTCAAGGACTCTACTTGCAGAGACTCTACCAGCAGAGAGTGGACCAACAAATACAAGATCCACACGGCCGGCATTTATACCGATTGGTAGGCCAATACAAACGCGACATGCTTATCCTCCGACACTCCCTACACTTCAGGGACATATACTTGTACGATGTCGATAAGAAAAGATTCACGAGGTATGGGACTGAGGACATCCCAGAGTGTCGTCTGTTTGACTGGTGTGCATCCATGGCCCTAAGCCTTGTTTCTCCGAAGCGACTTTTCGGTGAGGAGACATCAAGGTGGCCTCTGATTATTTTCTTTAGTTCTTTTCTCATTCGTTAATACACTTTTAAATGATGCTCGAGCACCCGTGGGTGCTCCATTATTGTCTTTTTGCTCGAACAAAGAATGTAAGACCAAAATCAGAGTCGTACGTACTATGCAATCCCGTCATCAAACAACGGTGGAGTGAATCTCACTCTATATCAATCTGGCCAAATAATATAATAAAGTCCAAGATATTCAGGGTGAGCATCCAGCACTTTAGTTGATATAGAATGCTACACCAGTTTTCTGTCACTCAAACTTTTCAAATCCGAGGTGTCTGTACCAAGCTCCAGTGAGCCTAGAAATAAAGTGAATCGGCAAATCACACGCAGTGATGCTTCGGCCTGGGCAAATAAGGTGTCTGCAGCAGGTGAAAGTGATCTCATGTCTTCAACAGTTCCGCCTTCACCAAAATTGCAACGGAGGACAAGGTGGAATGAAGAAAAGAAAAAAGAGTCGAAGTGGATCCGAGGCTGGAGGCTATGGTGGAGAGAGTTGCATCAATGATGAAAAGGGACCAAGACACCATGATGAAAGAACAAAAAAAAGAAAAGGAAAATGACGGCACAGTGGGCTCAGTCAAAAGAAAAAATGATGGAGGGAGGCAAGAATGGTAGAGGACTTTCGATGGGGGCAGGGCTCCACGAGAAAAAGATAAAGGAAAGTCCACCAAGTGGAGGAGGCTCATTTCTTTTCTGGGGCTGACATCCCTAGCTTGGTAATATATATATATATATATATATATGAGGAGGAAAATGCTGAAGGGAAAAGGAGCTGTCGTCAGGTGGCTAAAATGTTTTAGACGGGAAGAAGAAGAAAGGGGATGAAAGAAGGACAACAGACGAGAAGATCTGATTCAAGCTCAAAAGGCTCGAAAGAAAGAGGAGAGACTAGTCGAAGCTTTGAAAAAGATTGCACCTGCGGAATCTTCCGAACTAACCCATGATCCTGAGATATTGACTCCCGAAGAGCACTTCTTCTTTCTGAATGGACCTTAAGTGCAAGAATTATGTCCCAATTGGGCGAAGGGAAGATGATCACAAAGGGGGCACGAGGAGGATGATGGAGATGTGAAAGAAGAAGACGTGGAGGAAGATGGGGAATACGAGTATGAGAAGAGAGTGAAGGAGGCTCAAGCAAGTGGAGAATTTCAGGTCACCTAAATCTATTCTTTATTGGGGCCTCATCGTTCTTTGTTATCCAATCTTTGTATGCTGGGTCTGATAAGTTTACTCTGCAAATTTGGGTGTGAAGTGTTTGTAAGTTTTCAACCTTGCTTATGGTCTTGGCGGAAAGAAGTCAAAAACAACTCAATAGGGACAAAGCGTACATTCGACAGTCCCTTTCATTTTTATTTTTATTTTTTTTTGTCTTGGGTGGTGGTGTACAATGTGGAGGTATAGGTATAAGAATATGAAATCCTTGTGTGGATACATATACTGCCTATGTACCGTTATTGATCATTGTCGCAGGAGCAGTGCCACCACCTCCATTGACTTCACCTCGGCCTTGGGAGCACGCCAAACCCCGTCCTTGGCACCGACACTCTCGGAAAAGGTGAACGCCATGCACGAGCTTCGGCCTGCTGAACCTGCCTTGAGCTCCGTAGCTCATCTCGTATATTTTCAAGCTCCATTGACGGTCAAGTAAGCTTCCCTGACCCTTCATGATGATGACCCATGTTTTGTTTTGGCAATTTAGTGGTAGATGTGGTTGTAGCAACCTTCTCACTGGAAGTCAATTTAGGCTACGTTTAGGATAGTTGGTTCAAGTTTGGTTTTGGCCCAAAACTCACGTATGTTAAGGGTAGAATGGTGGAGGATAGGTCTAGACCGAAATCGAGACTCGAAATGGAGTTTTTCACCTCGGTTCAAAATTTCCGGCGAGGTCGTCGGAAAATTTGGCTGGTCGGCGACCCGTTGACCGTCTGCTCCGACGAGGGGTTGGCTAGTCAACACGGGTTAACTAGTCAGCCACTTTTTTGTTTTAAAGAAAGTAATAAGAGAAAAGAAATAAAATAAAGCAGAAAAAAGAAAACAAAAAATATTAAAATAAAAAAATAGAAAAAATAGCAAAAAGTTGTGTACCGTTGGCGGCTGATTTGTTGGTAGCTAGTTTATTTGAAGCTGGGCTGGTCCATGTGGATAAATAGAAAAGAGGCGGATGGGCCATTCGAGCAGGCTGCTGATTGGTGGAGAGTGGGCTGAAATATGATTTATTGGGCTTTAGGCTTAATTTGGGGTTTTATTAAAATTTGGGCTTCTTTCTTTTTCTTTTAGATTTTCGTTTGGCCCTTAAGCCCTTCCCTTTTTCGCAGCTTTAAAAGGGTTGGGCTTAGAAGCCCAACCCAGATCATAATTTTTCGAATAAAAAATATTTAAAATATTAAAATTAAAAATTAAAATTCTAGAAAAATTCAAAAAAATCAATAAAAAAATTCAAAAAAAAAAAAAAATCCCAAAATCTCAAAACTTAGAAAATAGGCTATCTTAACTAGCCAACCCTATTTTTGGTGGTTTGCCCTTCCAATATTCTCAAAATGACGATTTTTCTCCTTATGGGCAAATTATCTCGGAAAATTTCAAAAAATTCTCAAAAATTACAGAAATGGGAAATAGTCAATTTTGACTGGCCAGACCAATATTTTATGACTTTAACTTCCATTTCTTCATGAAATGATGGTTGTAGATCGTCTAGGAAAATTCAAAAGAAAAAATCCCAAAATTAGGAAACGGGCCATTTCGACTGGCCAATCCTATTTTAATGATTTTCCTTCCCGATCTTTTCAAAATGACGATTTTACCCCTCATAGGTAAATCGTTTTGAAAAATTTCATAAAATTTAGAAAAATTTCAAAAACTAGGAAACGGACCATTTCGACTGGCCAATTCTATTTTTGATGATTTTCCTTCCTGATCTTTTTAAAATGATGATTTTGCCCCTTCTAGGCAAATTGTCTTGAAAAATTTCAGAAAATTCAGAAAAATCTCAAAAATTAGGAAACGGGCAATTTCGACTGGGCAATCCTATTTTTGATGATTTCCCTTCCTGATCTTTTCAAAATGACGATTTTACCCCCTTGTAGGCAATTATCTTGAAAAATTTAGAAAATTAAAAAAAATCTCAAAAACTAGAAAACGGGCCATTTCAACTAGCCAATCCTATTTTTGATGATTTCCCTTCTTGATCTTTTCAAAATGACGATTTTACCCCTTATAAGCAAATTACCTTGAAAAGTTTCAAAAAGTTCAGAAAAATCTCAAAAACTAGAAAACATGCTATTTCGACTGCCAATCCTATTTTGATGATTTCTCTTCTTGATCTTTTCAAATGATGATTTTACCTCGTATAGGCAAATTGTCTTGAAATATTTCAAAAAATTCGAAAAAATTCTCAGAAATTGTGGGAAATAAGAAATGATCATATTCAACTAGTTTGACCTGTTTCCACTTTTCGATCCTTGAAAAATGAGCATTTTACCCTTCTGGTTAATTTAGCCAAATCTTTGCGAGTCTCTTCAAATAATTTTTCATGAAATAAAAAATAGTACTGCAAGGGCGTTAGAGTAATCTAGCGTAATCAAGTCCTCGGACTTTGAATCTCTGGTTCGTAGAAGTAACTTAGTTTTCCCACTAATTTACTTAAATTTCTAATCGGCCTACCAAGAACGATTAGTAGCGACTCCAATTCTAAAATCATTTGAACAAAAATTAAAGTTACGATTCGGTAGGGCTTGAGAGAGTCCGTATTACCTGATAATCCGTTAACCTGGAATTTGATCGAAATCGTTCAGGTCGCGATACTAATAGTAGATATCATTGTGTTAATGATGTGTTTGGTCGATAGGATAGTGTCATTGCTTTCCAACAACGAAGGTTGATAAGTAGCCTTTTTCATTTCAGGTAGTCAATTTTTGTCTTGGTAAGAAAGTATGTACTTATCAATCATATATAACATTAGTAAGTGGTGATGATTCAATATTTGTCATTTGAATAGAAAACACTTGACCAAAATATTGATGCCTTATCGAACCCAAGCCACTGCACATTTCAGAATCTTCTGACTCAATTCCACAAAATGGAATATACTTTGTATGTATAGACAGTCGTTCTGAAAAATATCTTGCTTTGGGCTTGTTTGTCATGTAAGAACACAGCTTTTTTGCCATCAATCAGAGTGTGTTCCTCTTCTCGGACTACATTCATACATCGAACACGATTGCAACTTGAATTACAACAAGTTCTAAGATGGTCCAAGTAAAAGACAGAATTCATAATGTTTATGGATAAGAAATGAAGGCATCAAGATATAAAATGCGGCTAGCAACTTCTTTGTCTGATTCATCATCTACTGGTCTTGTGTTTGGAAAGTAGTCCATGTTTCACAAAGGAGTTTCAAAAATCTACTTATAGTGGTCAATTCATTCCTATGGTACTCCAAAAACCAGCAAAAGGAGTTCAATCTTGTGCATGACTGAATACGATACATTATAAAAACATCCCAAATGAAAACTACATTGCCAAATCTCCAAACAGATAATACATAACCAAATGCACATACAAACACCACAAAAATTGCCCTTTTCAGTCCACAACTCAACATCCACAAAAATTGCTCTTTCACAAAGGAGTTTCCGATCCACAACTTCACAATCCACCAATTCTAGATTCTTGAGTGCATGGAGATTCTAAGATACCAATTGAAGATTAGCTCGTTGAAACTTAAACATCTCTTGCTATTGATGGACCTCCAATGTGCATAACTTTATCACTGCCAGGCATCTAAAGTGAAAAAAAAAGTATGAATTTCCAATGTGAATAACACATAAACTTGCAGTTCTTCTCAACATACATATAAATAGACAAAGAAATTACCCTTAAATATGAATTTCTAGAGGCTTCAGAAATGAAAAGTCCATAACCTTCTCATGCCTGAAGATATAAATGAGCATAAAAATACGTTAATCACAATATACACTTATTGTAAAAATAATATATGTATAAAAAAAGCACTAACTTATGCCGTCTCCTTCCTAATGATAGTGGAGTCCCTATTAGCTTGTACATCGGCTTGTGCATTGGTCTGAAGTCCAATAGCCTTCTTTGGTCTTCTTCTTTTTGCCTACATATGAAAGAAAAAATATAAGAAATACTAATGTTACCGATCATGAAAAGTCAAAAAAAAATCTTACTAAAAATTACACAAACCTTCGAATAAACTTATTTTGAGTGGCCTTGATGTTGTAGGATTCTTGCATGTCATCTTGTTTTGCCCATACTAAAGGTAGTTTGCACATTGCATTTGGACCCCAACTTTTAGCAATTTCTTACAATCGCTACTTCGTTCATCCTTATCCTTGATTTTGTTTTTCCTCTCTCCCCCTTTTTCTTTTGTAAGGTGGAGGTTTGATTGGCTCATCGCTAACTTGAGGCCACATTCTTTTTTCATTCATGGCTGGGAAGGGATATTGGTAGCATCTTTGATAAGCATCTTTCTTGAAGCAATCATCAACATAATCATCAATATCTAACTTCATGAAAGTAATACAACCTATTGCATGTTTACATGGTATTCCAGAGATATCTCATTCTCTACAAGCACAGGTTTTTCCATCCAAGTCAACCACAAAGTTATTGCCATACACTTCAACCTGAAATTTACTCCCCATTGCTGCTTCAGCAATACAATGCTTGGACTCTAATTTGGTCTTCTCCAACTTCATTCTAATCCTTGGGCAAATAGGATTCGTTTGATCAACCATTAACTATTTCTCTCTGTCATCCTCTCCATCAACATCATTCTTATTTCTTCAAGCATCTCAATTATGGGTTTTTCTCTTGGTATGCAAATGTATCCATTGAATGTCTCGCTTAAATTATTATCAACTGCATCACACTTGGTTCCTATCTTGATGAAAGCCCTACAAAAGTGCTCAAAGCCCTGCCTCATGAAGTCTTCATAACCTTTAGGGCACTCCATTTTCAAATCATCCATTGCGATGTCAAATTCAACGTGAAATGTACATCTTACAACCCTCCAAAATAGATGTTTAAGAACATCCCCTTTATGCAATTTTTTTCCAATTGGCATATATGTGTCTTGCACAATTTCGATGCTCTGCTTGTGGAGATAACCATAAAAACTGCATTCATTAGTCCCTGTAACCAAATTAGCCAATAAAAAGCAAACAAATGTCGTCAATGATTGCATTAGTATTACTTTACAACCAACAAGGACAAAAGGTGGGATATTACCTTTTGTTGATCACTGATAAAAGTTCAACCTTTGCCTGTGCCCACCATCAAGTCAGTGAATAATAGAGTGAGAAACCAAGTCCAAGATGCCTCAGACTCAACTTCCACAACCGCCCAAGCTATTGGAAACATTTGATTGTTTCCATCTCGTTCAACAGCACACAACAACATACCCTTCAATCCAGTCTTAAGAAAGCACCCATCCAAGCCTATTACACGCCTACATCCTGCTAAAAACCTGTGTTTCAACTCTATAAATCTCACATAAAACCTCTCAAATACTTTAGTTGTTAAATTAACTTCTATCTCAAATGTTCCATCCTTGCTAATTCTCATGAGCTCCGCCAAATAAGATCTCAACATGTCATATTGCCCCTCTATCGAGCCCCTTATAAGACTAAAAGCTTTTGATATGGCTCTGTAACATTTTTTTCTATCCAGTGTCAGAGCAAACCTTTCTCTTGCATCTGCTCGCATTTATGCAGCTAAGTAAGTTAGCCTGTCATTAATCTTAGACATGTACTCATGAGTAAGCCATGTAGCAGTAGCTTGCTTATTAGTTAGGCTTTGATTACAACTATGTGAGTCTCCAACTCCCCTTTTGGTAAAAGTTTTCTCATTTCAAATCCAATCACCATAAAATCTCCAACCACATCCTTCTACACACTTCGTTATCATTCTTTTCTCTTCACTCTTTTGCGAAGAAATATCGAATCCATTAACCACTGCATATTTTTTCACAGCGTTCTTGAACTATTCACAAGATTCAAATCTCATGCCTAGATTTAACATATTCTCGTCATGGTTACACATAAGATCATCACTATTAACCATTCGCCTTGTCATGACAGTATTTTCTTCAAAATCATCATCGTTTGGGCCACTTAGAGGTTCGGTATCAAAA